>JADRCD010215608.1:0-29967 GCA_019843815.1 Montemys delectorum
TTTTTTTTTTCAAGACAGGATTTCTCTGTGTAGCCATGGCTGTCCTGAAACTCACTCTGTAGACCAGGCTGGCCTCGAACTCAGAAATCCACCTGCTTCTGCCTCCCAAGTGCTGGGATCAAAGGTGTGCGCCACCACTGCACGGCATATATACATAATTTTTAAAGATTTATTTTAATCCTTGTAGTGTATATATGCATATACCACATATATGTGGGTATTCCTAGAGTCCAGAAGGAAGGACTCTGTAGCTAGAGTTACAGAGGGTTGTGAGCCACTTAATGTGGGTGCTGGGATCAGAACTCTAGTCCTCAGTAAGCAGCAATTGCTTTACACTGCTGAACCATCTCTTCTGTCCCATATATGCATAATTTTTTCTTGAGATAAGATCTTATCGTAGGCTGGCGAGATGGCTCAGCGGGTAAGAGCACTGACTGCTCTTCCGAAGGTTGTGAGTTCAAATTCCAGCAACCACATGACGGCTCACAACCACCCATAATGAAATCTGATACCCTCTTCTGTGTAATAATAGACATTTATAATAATAAATAAATCTTTAAAAAAAAAAAAAAGATCTTATCGTATCGCTCAGGCCGGCCTGGAACTCACTGTCTCCCACGCTGCCTTACTTTGGTATCTCGCCTTAGCCCCACCTAGCTGTTTGGAGGGCCTTTTAGGTAGAGAGTGCCATGATCTACTTTAGCTTTACAAGCTTTGTTTGCGTTGTGAAAATGTTCTCATTCTGTGCACTCACTTGGCCCCACTTTCGAGAGGCTAGAGTTCATCTGATGGATAAGGCAGGGCTGTGTGTTAGCATCTGGGATGTTCTTGAATGTCCTTGGAGAAGAGGCACTGTTTCCCAGGTTTGAGTTCCAACTGTGTGATCTCAGATGATAATCCCTATTCTTTGTACTTGTGGCTACAGCTGCCAGGATGTCCCTGTCCAGTCCTGGTGGATAACTCCTAAAATACAGAGGGAATTCTTTGCCTGGTGGGTAGCTCTAAACAAGGGTTAAGTGTCTCAGCATTCCTATCCTTTCTTGTGATTGATCCATTCTCCAGGATCACAGCCACCTTCAAGAGAATCCAGTGGGACTGCTATTGCTCCAGAGACCCGTCACCAGCCCCCCAGTACAAACTGCTTTGGTGGCAGATCCCGGTAAGTAGCCCTTGTTGGTGAGATGGCCCTGAAGTTATGGAAAATACACTAGCTAGTTAGTGGCAAGGAACCATACATTCACAAACTTGGAAATTCCCTTTCACTGCTCCAGTCTGCTAAGGCGTTCTTGAGGGAGCATAGCACTTGAATTCTTAGGAGAGCCAGCAGTGCACTGACAATGCCTGGGGGCTGGGGGGTTGGGCTTGTGGGTAAGGGAGACCTGTTGAACAGACCCATGACCTCGTATCTGTCAGGGGTTATTGCGGTCATGTGATGCCTAGAATACGTACTTCTTTGGATGTAGAATTTTCTGACTACATTTCTTTTGGGGGGGTGGGGCTGATGGTTTTCTTTGGCATGTTGGTTAAAATTTTCTATGCCGAGGGTCTGAGCTCATTCATACTTGTTATGCGTATTGTGTATGATGTAATTCTGTTGATTATTCCTCCTTATAACCTGTATTAGTGCTCTAAACTCATTTCCATGGCAACTGAATTCCTAGGCAAGAGAATAATTTTAAATGTATTTGAGAGATGAGGGCGGGGGGAGGGCAGAGGAAGAAGATGATGTGTTTAGTGTTTATTGCAATGTACAAAATCCACAGACATTTTCAGGAAGAGAATCATATGAATGTAGTTATAAAAATTATCTTCTTATAGTGGGCAAATTGTTCTTAGAAATCTTCCCACTCAAGTCCTAGAAGGTACAGAATAATGCTTTTGGGAAATAGAGTTGTATTTTAAGCAGTGCCCACAGCATCTGACAGCCCCCTTGAGAGCAGAGATCAGCTTCTGAATTGGTTGGTTTATGGCTTTAAGGTGACCAGAACTTACTGACTGCACGAGCAAGTGACCGTTTGGGCATTCGCCCTTTGAGTCCTCAGCTTCACTAGAGCTGAGATCTGTCTCCCTGGTCTCATTTCTCTTGAGTGTGTACAAAAGGATCGCCTCACACTGCAGACCAGTCACATTTTCTGTGACTTGCTATATTAGATGACTTGTAGGATGTAATAGTTAGTTAGGTCTTGTAGGATCAGGACCTGTAATATGCCTGGCAAGTACCGTATCAATTAAAGAGTAGTCCAGAACTGAGGGACAGAGTCTCTTCAGTGGTAACTAGCTCAAGCAGGGTCCCCAGCATTTCTCCTTACAAAAATGCTTTCTCTGCTTTAGTGCTTCATAACTACTTTCCTGGTTTTCTTAGCTGGACTTGGCAACTTTGGGTCAAAGATACTGATACCACTTAATTTGAGGCTCAAAGGATGACTCAATCAAGCATGAGCCTTACAAACATGAGGACCTGAGTTCAAACTCAGCACCCTCATAAAAATCCTGGGCTTGGTGTTATTTGTGATCTCAGTGATGGTGGTGGCAGTGAAGAGTGAGTTGCAGCAGGAGGTCTCTGAGCGTGCTGACCAGCTGTCTTAGTCAGGGTTTCTATTCCTGCACAAACATCATGACCAAGAAGCAAATTGGGGAGGAAAGGGTTTATTCAGCTTACTTCCACATGGCTATTGATCACCAGAGGAAGTCAGGACTGGAACTCAAGCAGGTCAGGAAGCAGGAGCTGACGCAGAGGCCATGGAGAGATGTTCCTTGCTGGCTTGCTTGCTTCTCCTGGCTTGCTCAGCCTGCTCTTATAGAACCCAAGACTTCCAGCCCAGGGATGGCACCACCCCTTTGATCACTAATTGAGAAAATGCCCCACAGCTGGATCTCATGGAGGCATTTCCCCAACTGAAGCTCACTTCTCTGTGATAACTCCAGCCTGTGTCAAGTTGACACACAAAACTAGCCAGTACACCAGCCATCCTAGCCCACTTGATGAGTGTCAGTGGAAGACTCTGTTTTAAAGGGGGCAGAAAACATTCCTAGAGAAGACATTGCAAGTTATTCTCTGGCTGTCATACATATGCACCTGCGCATGTGCACCTGCACACATGATTTTATATATATTACATACACACACACACACATATATATAAAATACATCGTAAAAAAGAGAAGAGGTATTTTATTAGATTTTGTAATCTCTGCTTTTTCTTTCTTCTGGGATGGGAACTCATAGATCACAGGCTGGCCTTGAATTCCTGATCCTTTTACCTCCCAACTGCTGAAACTGTACACATGTGTTCACCACATTTGCAGTAACAATATCTTTTTAGTAAAAAATACATATTTTTTTGTTTATCTATATACTTTATGTTGTGTTGTGCCCATTTCTCATGTGGAGGTCATAGGATAATTTTCTGGAGTCCCAAGGTATCGGTTCTGAGGATCCAGCTCAGGTTACTAGACTTGATAATTAGGGCCTTAATTTGCTGAGCCATCTCACCAAGCCTGACAAATACCATTTTAATTGATACCTTTATAGATAAAAGTATAAAAATGTGGTTGAGACAAGTGGGATTCTATGACATGTGCTTGTAGTCCCTGTTACTTGGAAGGCTGAGGCAGGAGGATCACTAGAGCCGTAAGTTTGAGGCTAGCCTGAAAAATATAGGGAGACTACATTTCAATAAAAACAAAACAAATAAAACAAAATGGATGGGAACAAATAATCTTGAAATCAGAAGAATGGTTGATTTTGGACGGAGGAAACAGGGATAATAATGAAAGGCCACAAAGAAGTATGTCTAAGGCCCTGCAGATCATTACATGCTGTGCAGCAGGGGTGCTGGGTTCTTGAGGAGACTCCAGATTCTCAAAGGCTCTGTAATAGCTCCTTACATCTTTTCTGCCTGGTTTACTTACATGTGTAATTGGGTAGAGTGGTTCTAGGGGATGCTCCATGCTGATCTCTTAGGACACTCTGCGGTCTTACAACCTGAGAGGTCAGTGTGGGACTTAGGGTCTAGGTGAAAGCCCATCCCCTCCAGGTAACATCCTTAATCTTGGTGGCCTGAGAGGACTGGTCACAAACCATTTCATATTTGATTAGGGAAGAAACAAGTATGAGTTGCCCCCAGGCTTGTACCCATTGACATACATTGTACATATATGGAGCACTCCATGCCCTTGGAGGAGATGGTATTTGGTGAAGGCCTGGAGAGAGCATGTAAGTTCATTCATGTTTTGTTTCTATTGCTGGAACAAGGCTGGCTTTAGATACTTGTCGGCTCAGGTTGGGAAGGACTCCCATATCCATGGTACTGTGCACTATCATACAGGGTCCCCTCTCTTTATAGTGAGTTTAGTCTTAGTGATATGAGAGAGCTTCATGGAGCAGGCAGATAATGTGCAGAAGAAACCAGCAAGGCAGGGGCAGATTGAGCTGTGTGGACTAGGAGTTTTTCCTTTGTCCAAATGTTCAGGACAGTGCCACTGATCCTAGGTGCTAAGGAGATGCAGTGGAGTGTGTGCAGAGGGAAGAAGGGCTGAGTAGAAGGGGTGACAGACACCAGTGCTGGCAGCCTTCCTTAGGTTCTCCTAGAGATTAGAAATGGTTAGGAAACTCCAGGCTGCAATAGGAAAGCCAAGGGTATCTGGGCTCCTTTGTGGTGTGCTGTTTCTGGATCACCTGTGATCCTCTCTTTTCTTTCTTCCTCTCTGTTGTGTGAGTTGAGTGGTAGGAGGGAACCCAGCCAGTGTACTGTCTGTGTGGGGCCTTTTCCTTCCCAGCCAGTGTACACCCTGTGTGGGGCCCTTTTCCTTTCTAGCCCAACCTGTGGGTCCTCCAATGTGAATGCTGGCTCCAGCGGGAACCTCTGGGAAGGTTCTGTACATAAGGAAATGAATCAGCAAAAAAGAAGCGTGTCTTTTTTTATTTTATTTTATTTTATTTATTTTTTTTAAATATTTATTTATATTTATTTTATGTATATGAATACACTGTAGCTGTACAGATAGTTGTGAGTCGTCATGTAGTTGCTGAGAATTGAATTCAGGGTCTCTGCTCACTCTGGCCCAAAGATTTATTTATTATTATATTTAAGTACACTGTAGCTGTCTTCAGACATGCCAGAAGAGGGCGTCAGATCTTATTACCGATGGTTGTGAGCCACCATGTGGTTGCTGGAATTTGAACTCAGGACCTTTGGAATAGCAGTCAGTGATCTTAACTGTTGAGCCATCTCTCCAGCCCAGAAGCGTGTCTTTCTTTCCTTTTAGTTTCATAAAGTTGTTGGTTTTTCCCATAGTGTTAGAGATGGAATTAAATGTTTTACGTACTCTAGGCTAGTGCTGTGCTATTGGTCTATATGTACCCCAGCCACTTGAGTTGTCTAGGTTAGCCTTCAGTTCACTCTTGTAGCCCGGGCTGGTCTTGAACTTGTGATCCTCCTGCCTCAGCCTCCCAAACAGTTGAATTTACAGGCCTGTGTTACCAGGCCTGGTGAAGCTTTTCATTAGAAGGTCTCTGCAAGGGATCTTGGTTAAGAAGCTGGATATGTGGGTTCAGTTTATCTTCCTTTGTCATATCTCTATCAGTTTATTTTGAATATAGTGGATGTGAATGTTTTCTGATGCTGGGAACTGAACCTAGAGCCTTGACCATGTCAGGCAGGCACTCTAGCATTAAGCTGCACTCTTGGCACTTCATATGTGTTGTACATGTGTGAGAGATGAAGATCCTAAGGCCTTGAATTTCCTCGGGGCCTTCCTGATAACGTTAGTTTAAATCTGCATTTGAACATGTTCTTCCTGTGACTTTCTTACTATGACCATTTTAGGACATAGTAATGGTAATGGTTTTCTGTCTCCGTCTATGACCCTTCTTTTTTGTCCTGCTGTGACGAAAACTTCTTAGATTTATTAGCTCCCTTGACTTGGCATTAGTAACTCCCCTCCCCCAAGATTGGAAAGAGCTATATTCTGGGAAGCTCATACAGCCTAGTGTCTCTGGTGAGCTCTGAATAGCTCATGGGCTGTGTCTGCAGACAGCGGATCCCAGAAAGGAAAGACAAATAAACTCAGATGGGTGTGATTCTGCTGGGAAGCCCTGGGAGGGCCAAGGGAGAATGGGGGAGCAAAGCTGACAGGGAGAGAGGGACTCTGGGATCTGAGCCATTCTTTCAGTCTCTGCTGGCTACTGCCACTCCTTCCATGGAGCTGACCAAAGCTGACTTGGAAAAGTTCACCCTGTCAGCCTGAAATGAAATAGAGTTTAACAACTTTATGCTTCCCCGTAAAATCTGGCTATAGTCTCATTCTCATTAGTGACACTCGAAAGAAGAAAGGAATCCAAGTAAATATATTTCATCATTCAGTGGTGACAGACACAGCCCCTGCTCCCAGGGAGCCTTCAGGCTGTCTTCTGAGCTGTCCAGACCATGGACAAGCATTTGAGGCATTTTCAGAAGTAATTATGAAGATTAGTACCATCTAAATATGCACATTGATGCACTGATTATCTCTCTCTCTCTCTCTCTTTTTTTTTTTTTTTTTTTTTTTTTGGTTTTTCGAGACAGGGTCTCTCTGTATAGCCCTGGCTGTCCTGGAACTCAGAAATCCGCCTGCCTCTGCCTCCCAAGTGCTGGGATTAAAGGCGTGCACCACCACCTTCCGCCTGGCAATCCATGATTATCTCTTAATAAAAGTGTACATTTACTTATTCATATCTGTTTACTTTATAGCTAGCTATTTGACATGTCCTCTGTAGAATAGGAGCCAAGGGAGAGGTGGTGTGGTTCAGAAAGCTGAGTAGAACTAAGAGTAAGGAAAGCCAGGCTCACAGTAGTCATGGCGACAAAAAGATGGAAAGGCACAATACCTGATACCAAAGACTCTGTAGCAAAGACACTGGGCAATAACCACAAGTGCTAGTGTGTACACACCCAAGTGTTTATACACTAGCATACGCATAGTGTGTACATACCCAAGTGCTAGTGTATACACACCAGCATTCTTGATGGCTGGGGTGTACATAACCAAGCATTCAAAGATACTTTGAAAGAGTTTGCTGATCTAGTGGAGTGGAGGTCAGGAGCATCCCTCTAAGCAGAGTGCTCTGCATGGACAAAGATAGGGGAAACAAGAAAGCTCGGCTTACTGAGGGACAGGAGTGCTTTGTCATACTCCATGGGGGATGAGTGCTGTAGCAGCCCTAATCCAAAAGCCTCTGCTGTCATCTGGTTTGTTTTTGTAAGAGCCACTTTAGGTTCACAGCAGAATCAAGCAACTCTGCAGCCCATGATCAGTCTGTGTTTGAGGGGGGCTAGTGATACACTGTTCTCACTCAGACGCTATTGTTTATGCTAGGGCTCTGACTTGGTGGTGTCTGTTTTGTGGATTTTGACAAATTCATGGTGTGTGTCCACCATTATAGCCTCATGTAGGTTAACTTTTGCCTTGAGTTTCATTTAGTCAGCCCTCTTTGCTCTCCATGGCTCTGGCACTGGTCTTTTAATTTCTTTATATTTTTTCCTTTCCTGGAATTCTGTGCACTGTGGGGCTGCTTTCATACTAGTTTCATTGACTTAGAGTACAGGCGATTTTCGTTGAATACTGAATAGTATTCCAGTGTTTGCATCCAGCATATGTGATTTATCTATTCACTTACTGAAGCACATTTAGTTGATCCTAAGTTTTGCTAACTATGAATAAAGCTACAGTTAGCATTGGCTTCTCAGCAGTGGAGCCTATATACACAGAACTTTCCCAAAAGGGAGGTTGGGAGTCTCCCAGTCCCTAGGGGAGGGGAGCTACATGGACATGGCTGGCACAGTGCATTTAAGATTAAAATCAGGCTGGGCGGTGGTGGCACACGCCTTTAATCCCAGCACTTAGGAGGCAGAGACAGGCAGATTTCTGAGTTCGAGGCAAGCCTGGTTCCAGAGTGAGTTCCAAGGCTACACAGAGAAACTCTGTCTCGAAAAAACAAAAACAAAAACAAAAACAAAAACAACAACAACAACAACAACAACAACAAAAAAGACTAAAATCAGAAACCAACTGATAGGATTTTTGGTCCTCGAAGAAATTTATACTTTTTTGCCCCTAAGGCAGGGTCTCACTGTGTAGTTCTGGCTGTCTTGAAATTCACTATGTAGACCAGGCTGGCTCTAAGCTCCGCTTGCCTACCTTCTGCCTTACAAGTTTGGGAATTAAAGGCATGTGCCACCACCTGGCTGACTCTTAATACTTTTAAGTCTCCACTGTCTGAACCAAAGCAAGTCTCCATATGAAAACAGCCATCCTGACCAAATAATAAACCTAGTGCAGACCATTTGGACATTACCATTTCAACTGCTGGTTTCCTGTTCTAGAATCTATATTGCCTTTGTTTGTTTAAATAATCAGTGAGGATACTCGGTGGTCGTGGCACATGCCTTTAATCCCAGCACCTGGGAGGGAGAGGCAGGCAGATCTCTGAGTTCCAGGCCAGCCTGGTCTACACAGAGAAACCTTATCATGAAAGAATCATCGAGGACTAGCCTTGAGCACTGGTAGAATAGAGATGAGATCGAAAAAATACTTCAAACTACGTAGATAATAGTCATGGAGGAGACTGGAAGATGAGGAATAGAGGGGATCTCAGACTCACAAATTGTGGTGTTGTCTACAGAGAAAGGAACCTTAGAGAAAGGGTGTGTGTTGTCACATCCCCTGCAGTGTTGGCTTTGGTGCTGGGCAGGCTTAGCTGAGGGAAACACCATCCTCACTTCAGAGACACAGGCACTGCATTCTTGGCATAGGCAACAAGGCCAAGATAAATGTGGCCACAATTTAGAATGCAGGACTGATACCCTAGGACTTGTCAGCTCAAGAAATTTGTGGCTAAAAAGGAAGGGTCTAGAGAGAAGCCAGTGAGAAGAATGTGGGTCTTGGAAGAATGGCTCCTTAGTCAAAATGTGGGCAGCTTGGTGTGTGTGGAAAGATGCTAGCAGAACTTACTGCTGATGCTCTGAGCATTCATGGGTGGGAAGACAAGCAGCTGTGCAAGCTGGATGCTTGTTGGTGGCTGTGGCTTGGTGTGATGAGGTCAGACTTTTCCTTCGGGGTTCTTTGGAGCTGCATAGTCCTTGTAAAGTACCACAGCTCATGAAGGTGGTAATTGGGGTTTGGCTTAGTGACTTTTGTGATGCCAACTTAATAGCATAAAAGAGGTGACTCCTTTTAAATGCTAAAACAATTCTATATTTGAGGCTTTTTCCCCTATTTTGCAATAGATAAAGATAACCACAGAACTAAAACCTAAATTTTATATTGCTTTATGGTTGCATGAAGTTATATACCTTATTATAAATTTAATGACGATACTGGTTTCAGCATTCTTTGTGTCTCCCATCTTTCTGTTTCCTCATTAGTTCACCTCCCTCTGGAATCTGCCACCATCACAGCCACCCAGAGCCTCTCATGCCACCTGAGGGTTACTACTATGACCTAGTCCTTTCAGGAAAGTCTCAGAGTGTTCCTCTTTCTTCTCCTAATTTCACTCAACTTTATTATTTTAAATAAATGGTGGCATATGCCTAAATCCAGTGCTTGGGAGGGTAAGGCCAGCTTAAGCACCTAGCAAGACCTTGTCTTAATTGCCTCTCCTCAAGAGTTTGACTTATGCAAAGAATTACAAATGTATTCCATAAAAATGGAACAAAGTATTAAAATAGGCCATTCAAAAGAGGCCTCATGGAAAGGTGATGCTGAGCAAAGATTTTAGGAGGCCTCAGGCTAGGGGTTGAACACTGAAGGGATGGGTTGGGGAGACTGAGCGAGAATGTGTGTGTATGGGGGTTGGTGAGTGGGGTGTGGGTGCTGCGGATGAAGCCCAGGCCCTCTTGCATGCTGGGAAGTTGTCTACCACTGAGCTGCATCCACAGCCACTTCTTTCTCTTTAAAGTTATTTAGCCTGAGCAGCAGGCTCACAACTGTCAGCGACTCCAGTTCCAGGAGATGTGATGCTCCATGTCTAGATTATGGTGGCAGTCAGGTCGCAGGAGTTACTACTCACCCAATGGTGCCTGTAGAAAGGATACATTGTCCTGTAAATAAACTCTACATTTTTGTTTCCAGTATATGTATACCTGTAAGTTATGTGTACCACAGTGTGCAAATACCTTGAAACCCCTGAAACTGGGTTTGAAGGTGATGTGTGATACTTGATGTGGGTGCTGGAAACTGAAGTAAGCTCTCCAATGCTCTTAACTGCCGAGCCCTTTCACCAGCCTCTAATTTTAAAAATTGTAAAAGAAATCTTTTAGTTTAATATTAATGAAGCTGTCTACCTCCAGCTTCTCATTGGTCTACTTGGCATTCTTTTCTTTATTAAAAAAAAAAAAGTGATTGCTTTGTTTTGTTTTTTTTTACATTTATTTGTTTGTCTGTTTGTTTGTTTATTTATTTATTTAGTGTGTTTGCTTAGTTTCTTGTTCTACAATGTAGGCTCTAGTAATCAAACTGATCAGCCACCTTCACCTCCAGAGCTGTCTCACCGACCCTACATGGCATTTATACCCCATCCAATTAAGGTCAACTTTCCAAGGGTCTTCATACTCTAGGTGCTATTTCTTATGAAAACATTTACCCGATATTTAAGCAAAAGAAATCCATCCGTGAGCATTTGTAGTTTTGTACAGTCAGTTGGCCTGTTTACGTTTCATGAGATTCTTGGTTTGTTTGAACTCATTTCCGTCGTTATGCTTCATAAAGTCTGTCTGTCCTGCCTGTTTGATTTTCCTGAACATTTAGTTTAAGATGGATGCAGGAGTGTGATCCTAACTTTAAGGGGGCCCAAATAGGATAGTGAACTTCAAGCCAGTCCAGTCTGTCTTTCATAGTGAGAACCCATTTCAAATAAAAAAAGAGAACTTTCTCAAAAGAAGCCTCCAAAACAAACAAACAAACAAACAAACAAACAAACATCTTGGTGAGTTGAAGGTGTTTCTGATTCATTTGATGACTGGATGTCACGTTCTGAGTCTGGCTGTGTGGAGAGGCACAGAGTGCCCATACACTCCCTGTATGCACGCTTTCTGTTTGAGTTTTTGATGACTGCTAGCATTTCTGTGCATTGGATCTGTGCATTTGATCTATGTGGTATCCTTACAAATAGCCTTTGAAGGTGAACTATTTTTATTACAGAGAGGAAAAGAAATTAATGAAGACCCAAAGTAGGATATGGTACAAATACTTATTTTTGTTTCTTCTTTAAAGTGAAAATGACTTTCTGTGTATGTGTGTGTGTGTGTGTGTGTGTGTGTGTGTGTGTGTGTGTCTGTGTCTGTGTGTGTGCACATGTGGAGGTCAAACAGTTTGCAGAAGTCAGTTTTCTCCTTCCATCAATATGGGTTCCAGGGATTGAGCCAAGGCCATTGGGCTTTCAACTAAATCATAATACTTTTCTTTACATGGAGAGGATGATGGACTAGAGAGTCAGAAGGATTTTTTTTTTCTTCTTCTTAGTTTGCTGGTTTTCTTTCAGGAGAAGGAATGCAGAGAGAGTGGACTGAGACTCCAGGCTGAGTGCCGAGGGCATGGGTACGGGCATGGGCGGACTGTGAGCACCCCATTCCTCTTGTGTCCCAGGTGGAGCCTGGGGTAGTGCCTTGCTGCACGTAGCCACAGCTCACTCAGTGTTTGCTGAGCTGAAAGAGCCTTGTGTTTCTGTGCTTCATTTGCCAGCACTTGACGGTGGGTCTTGCCTACTGGTTTACATTCCTTTGCACCCTCACTCTGAGGTGTGAGAAAGAGGAGCATGGGTGGAGGAGACTTTTCGTTTTTTAACTCCCTGGTCTTTTCCTTTTCACAAGTGTGGGGATCTCACAGCTTAGCCTGTTTCTCTTGTTTCATCTCGTACCTTTCTCCCCATGCTTGATATTTTCCACATTGAACATTTTTATAGACTCTTCTTTTCAGATCCCTGCAGCTTTTATAAGGGTGACCCTAGACTCACTGATGAGTTGCCAGGTAACCAAGTATTATTTCAGGAAAGCATGTATAAAGGCAGTACTCTAAATCTACCAGAAAAGAATATTTCTTTGTTGTTGTTGTTGTTGTTTTGTTTTTGTTTTGGGTTTTGTTTTGTTTTGTTTTTTTTGAGATAGGGTTTCTCTGTGTAGCCCTGGCTGTCCTGGAACTCACTCTGTAGACCAGGCTGGCCTCGAACTCAGAAATCCGCCTGCCTCTGCCTCCCAAGTGCTGGGATTAAAGGCGTGCGCCACCACTGCCTGGCTCAGAAAAGAATATTTCTAACCTTTGAAGAACAATCAGGTCTCATATGTAGTTGTCCAAATTCTCGAATGCTTATTGGGCCTTGAAAGCATGCACTTCACAAAGGAGCCAGTCCCTGCACTGTTGTCCCTTGGCGGTGGGCAGGGGATTCCAAAGAGATGCCTTAATAGAAGAGGTCCCTGGGAACTCTGGTGAGATGGGGCACTATCTGTACTGATGTTACTATACAGCTGTGTGTTTGAGAATTGGTACCTTTGTATCTTCCCACTTGGCTCTTTTTGTCCTTAGGCTAGGAATGATATGTCAGCCCTCTGGAACACTGAGTCTCTAATTTTTCTCTTCTATCACATGCTGGAGAAAGCACTTCTCTTAGAGATGGGGCATTGTGTTTCTTCATTTTAGAACAGTTTGCTCCATTTTTTTTTTTTTTGAGTCAAAAAACTAAGTTGGAATGGCTGTATTTAGTGTTTGTATAAGAAACAACTAGTATCTGTGAGGCAAAAGCTGATACTACACGGATTTTAGCACTGTGAGTGTCAGAGTTACCAGAGAGATGGACCCCCTTATCATCTATACTGGCTAGTTTTATATCAACTTAACACAAGCTAGTGTCATCAGAGAGAATGGAACCTCAATTCAGAAAATGCCTCCCTAAGATTCAGCTGTAGGACATGTTCTTAGATAGTGATGACAGGGGAGGGCCCAGCCCATTGTGGGTGGTGCAGTCCTTGGGCTGGTGGTCCTGGGTTCTGTAAGACAGCAGACTGAGCAAGCCTTGAGTAGTAAGCCAGTAAGTAGCACTTTTCTATGGCCTCTGCAGCTCCTGCTTCCATGTTCCTGCCTTGCTTGAGTCCCTGTCCTGACTCTTTTTGAGGATGAACTGTGATGTGGAAGTAGGAGCCAAATAAACCTTTTCCTTCCCAACTTGTTTTTGGTCATACATTTTATCATAGGAATAGTAATTAACCCTAACCAGCTCATAATCCTAACACTTGGGTGGTTCTTAGTTCAAAGCCAATCTTAGCCACATAGGGAATGAGAAGCAAGCCTGAGCTACTTGATACTGTCTCGAAACAAAACAAAATAAAGTTATGTTGGACAAATTAGATTTGTGAACTTAGCAAGCACACTAGTCCAGTGTAGAATACAGCTTCCTTGCCTGAACCATTTAAAGGAGCACTCTAAGAATGACAGGCTGTAGGCGTTCTGATCTATCACCTAAGCACCCACTATGAGCCTCTTCAGGAAATGACAGGGTCTCTGCCTATATCCCTATATCAATTGCTCTGTCTTCTGCCTCTGCTACAACCCACTTCAGACCAACCCTCAGACTGCCTGCCACTCAAATTGTGTGTGTGAGACCTGAACTGGGGTTCATGAAACTTATCTAGCTCCTGCAGAGACTTTCCATTGTACCTTATCATCTGTCTACCTCAGGACAGTCTCTCTGAAAGTCTCATGAAGTTTTTCTTTTTTTTAAACAAAGACTATGTTCTTTGTGGCTTTTATTTATTTATTTTATGATTTTGATTTATTTTTTAAGATTTATTTATTTTATGTATGTGAGTACACACTGTAGCTGTACAGATAGTTATGAGCCTTCATCTGGTTGTTGGGAATTGACTTTTAGGACCTCTGTTCACTCCTCTCCAGTAGACTCCACTCTCTTCACTTGCTCAGACCCAAAAATTTATTTATTATTATAAATAAGTACACTGTAGCTCAGATGCACCAGAAGAGGGCGACAGATCTCATTACAGGTGGTTGTGAGCCACCATGTGGTTGCTGGGGTTTGAACTCAAGACTTTTGGAAGAGCAGTTGGTACTCTTACCCGCTGAGCCATCTCACCAGCCCCTGTCATAAAGCCTTTCTTAACCATTAACACACACACACATACACACACACACACACACACACACACACACACACACACAGAGACAGAGACAGAAACACAGAGACAGGCAGAAAGAGAGACAGAGAAGAAAGAGGGAGAGTGAAAGAGAAAACTGAAAATGTAATGTGTGATTGGAAAGTTAATATTTGTAATTAAGATTATAATAAAATAAATAGCCTGTGGTTGTGAATGGCTACAATATCAAGTGAAATTAAGAAATGCTTGGTGAAATACAGCTGGCAGAACTGTCATAGCTGACATTGTGGAAGGATGTAAACGTGTCTATGTTTCTGGTGTAGTTTGCTCACGCTCACTGGTTTTAGGCATCAGGGTAAGGTATATTGGAGGAGAGAGGAGAAGGAGGAAAGGAAGTGAGGAGAGGAGGGAGGGGAGGACAAGAAGAGAGGAGAAGGAGAGGGGAGGGGAGGGGAGAAAGGGAAGAAAGGAGAGGAGGAGAGGGGAAAAGAGGGAGGAGGGGAGGGGAGGAGAGATCATTTTAGAAATTGTGCCTACTCCTTTAATCCCAGCACTTGGGAGGCAGAAGCAGGCAGATTTCTGAGTTCGAGGCCAGCCTGGTCTACAGAGTGAGTACCAGGACAGCCAGGGCTACACAGAGAAACCTTGTCTTGAAAAACCAAAAAGAAAAAGAAAAAGAAATTGTGCCTACCATAGTTAAGTCACTTAGTTCTTGCCTTTGATTATGTGCTAGGCTTTGCTTGAAAATTATGTTAGAGGGGACTGGAGAGATGGCTCAGTGGTTAAGAGCACTGGCTGCTCTTCCAGAGGACCTGAGTTCACCATCTGTAATGTAATCAGATTCCTTCTTCTGGTGTGCATGAAAACAGAGCGCCCATATACATAAATAAGTAAACCTTTAGTAAAGAAAATTATAGTTCGAGAATAACCTGCAAACTGAAACCAGGGCTAGGAGCTGATGTGAAAACCGTATGAGTCTAACGAAGTAAATTATGATGCTCCATCATTTCACATACTGCTTAGGGTCAGCCTTTGTGGAGGACAATTCTTAAAACTAGCAGTAAGGAATTCTAACCTTTGGCAGAGAAGCTATCCCTGTCTCTGTCTCTGTCTCTGTTTGTGTGTCTGTGTGTCTGTTTACTAGTCTGACTCCTGGGTACAGTGATCTTCCTAGTAACAATATGTGCCTTGTGGGTAGATTTCAGTATTTGACGAGTTGGGGGTGGTGGTAGTGATTACTGACCAGCATCTACAAGTGTACCAGCTTGAGCATGCTTCTGGACCAATCTTGTTTTTCTCATTCATCAGACCACTGTTTCTTAACTGCCTCCAATGAAGTCAAATTAGGTGCGGGGTATGGAGAGTCACAAAACCAGACATAGTTACTCTTTCATGGACCTTATTGAAGACAGATGTTAAACTAACAGAAGCAAAACGTAATACCAACTTGAAAGTAAAATTACCATCGTGGGAATGATGCAGCAACATGCTGCTGAAAGCGGATTTGCACTAGATGAAGCACACACGCTCAGACCTAGGATTTGGCCTTAGGTCCAGGTGGGTTGAAACTCTAAGGCAAAGTGAGCAGATGAGCAGAGACCTGCATTTTTTGGATAGGAGGGCACATTAGCAGCTGGAAATGTCCTTTTCTTTCTTCCTTTTCCCTGCTGCATGTCTGCCTCTGTGACTTGTCACATCAGAACAGTTAGAAATAACTCGCTGGGTCCCCAGTACAGTTGCTTCTCACTAGCCTTGGGGACTGATTTCCTTATCCTCTGTAGACTAAAATTCATGGACACTCAAGTCCCACAGATAAAGCGGTGTAACCATGTAACTTACCTAAATCTTCCCATGTATATTAAGTCACTCTATATAAACCCTTTAAAGACCATGCAAATAGTTTAAGGAATAATAGAAGAAAATAAAGTCTGTCTTCATTCAATATGTGTGTTCCCCCAGTTCTTTTTGATCCCCAGTTAATTGAATCTGTACAAGTAGAACCCCTTGGATACAGAGGACCCCTTGGTATACTAGGGCCTGGTCAGTAGTCAGTTCCTTCAAGATTAAAACTGTCAGCCAGGGAGGCTGTGGGAGGCCAGGTTAAGACAGTTCCAGTAGGAAGAGAGGTTGGACAGACAGCTTGGTGTTCCCACTTTCTACAGACCAGTCCTCTGCAGATTCCTCTTGTGTGTTAGTGGAGGTTGATGACCCACAGGACAAATTCCTGTGTGAGTGTCCCATGCCCCTTAGTGCTGGTTCTGACAGGCTCACATGTTACTGCCTGTGTCCGGGGCCTTCTTACGTCTTCCAATGTTGTGCTGACTCATTTCCTTGATTCTGAACTTGAACTGCCTTGTGAGTTGGGCAGAGTGGGGTTTTCTTGGAAGCCCAACATGCCACCTGAAGTTAGAGTAGATGAGGGACAATTAATTCTCTCTTAGGGAGACCTTGGTCAGTAGAGCAGTAGTTTCCCCCAGGCGGAGCAAAAGTCAGTCATTTGTCTTGCTGTAATTAGTATAGACTTGGCAGCAGGGTCATATCTTCCTTCCCTCTCATTTCTGAGGCTGCCAGCTTGGAGGCAGGGTGTAGAGTGGGGCCATAAATTACTCTGGAATGACTCAGATGGTCTTGTTTTAGCTCTAATTGTGCCTTCCTTGGTTCACCTACCCGTCCATCTCCATTTCTTTCTTTCTTTTTTTAAATCGATGTTTGAGTGAGGAGCTCTGAGAAGGAGATGGTAGAGTCGGCTTGCCTACAGATGCCTCTTG
Source organism: Montemys delectorum (assembly GCA_019843815.1). Lineage (NCBI taxonomy): Eukaryota > Metazoa > Chordata > Mammalia > Rodentia > Muridae > Montemys > Montemys delectorum. The sequence continues at coordinate 16,907 of JADRCD010215608.1, forward strand.
GAATGGTAGAGCTGCTTCTTTTCCTGTCACCACTTGCCCCCGCCTCTTTCCCCTCTCTCCTTCCCCCTTCCCCCCTTTTTTTGTCTCTTCTCTATTTCTATTTTAAATGCCCATTTCTTGCTGATTCTCTTACTGGAAACTGGCCCAGCTCCATTTAACCTTTTTTCCCATGCTGCTATTAATAGACAGTGATCAGCCAAGAGTCTGCCGAGAGGACAGGTGCCCTCTGGATTCTAGTGCCCAGGCAAGTGTGATTGATTCCAGTCACACAGATGGGATACAGGTATTAGGCTGTTTTAATGTCTGCTTCTTTTGTTGAAGGAAAGTCATCAACTGTTAGCTTATGCAGTAATGGGCAGATCTAAGGTCAGAGAACTTCATGTTCCAGGTCTGTTAGTGAGCTAGAGCAGAGTGCTTGGCACCTGGAATTCAGCCAGCACTCAGCTTTAAGGGATCTCCACATTCACCAACAGAGTTGCTTAGAGGGTCTTAGACTTGTCTGAGGTCACAATACCCTCAGAGTTTCTTCTGTCTACATGTGGTATTCTCCCTCTGCTAGTTACCTGCCCTTTAAAACTCTTCTTTTCCTCAGGTAGTAACTGAAATACACAAACTATCATCACTATTTTTTTGTGTTTTGAGACAAGGTTTCTCTGTGTAGCCCTGGCTGTCCTGGAACTCACTCCGTAGACCAAGCTGGCCTCGAACTCAGAAATCCGCCTGCCTCTGCCTCCCAAGTGGTGGGATTGAAGGCATGAACCACCACTGCCTGACCATCACTATTATTTTTAAGCTATGAAGTAGGATGACACACCTTTAATCCCAGCACTTGGAAGGCAGAGGCAGCTGGATCTTTGTGTGTGAGGCCAGCCTGGTCTACAGAGTGAGACTGTGTTTCAAAATAAAACCACAAACCACGACAAGAAAACAAAATACTCTATTGTCCTTTGACTTGCACTTCCCCGAGAACTGTGGACTCTGGTAATGCCTTTACTGTCTGCAGGTCTTTGATGAAGAATCTGTTTACACCTTTATTTTCAAAATACTCAGTTAACTCATTGTTAAATTTGAGGTGTTATATGTTCTAGAGAAAAATCCTTTTGTAGTTCTGTATTTGCAGTCCATGGACTGTCTTTTCTTTGTTTTTTTAATTATGTGTAGGTGTGTGTATTTACACAGGAGTGTGTACACAATGAGTGCAGATGCTGGTGAGGGGCAGAAGCCTCAGGGCTCCTGGGAGCTGGCGTTAGATACATTAATGAGCAGACTTAGTCGGGTGCTAGGAACTGAACCTGGGTCTCTGGAAGAACAGCCAGTGCTCATAGTCACTGAGATAACTACTGCTCAGGGCCCCTTGTTCTTCACAGCGTCTTTGAAAGAACAGTTTGTCACAGCAGCATTATGGACACATAAGTATATACAAGTATCTTTTATTCACTTGATGTAATTGTCGTCTCTAGGCTTACTGCCTCTGTCTGCTGATATAGGCCTAGTTCTGGAAGCTTCTAGTCTCCAGACAACCAATCTTATTTGGTTTAGAATATTTTCAGCCTCTGAGACTTACTGTTGAATAAGCTCACCCTTTCTAGCTCTTGCTGAAAGCTGGCTGGCTCAAACTCCTCTCCACACAGACTGATTCAATTTGGCTTCTCTCAGCTTCTGACTGAATTGCTGCTTGGCCTCATACTAACTTTGGCAATCTGTTTTAATCTTCTGGCTTGTTCTGTCTTCATCTGCGTCTGGCTTGCTCTCTCTCCAGCCTGTGTCTATACCACTGTCCTGGGAAAGCTGCTTTCTCCCTCTGCACTGTTCTCTCCTGGGTTGCCTCTCTCTCTCTTTTCGAGAGTTGGGCAGATCCTATTCTGTTAAATCTTTCTCTGATTTGTCTCTTTCTCTGCCATTCAATTAGACATCACTTTCAAACATGGGGGATTCCTTCTACAAACTCACTTTACCTTCATTGTTTTGGGATTAAAGGTGTGTACTAAGGGTGTGTCTATATTCCAGCCAGAGGGATTAAAGGTGTGTGCTAAGGGCTGAGCCACACCACAACTAGAAACAGGTTTTTCCAGTAAATAACACAATTTCAGGGTACACAGTGTGGTCAAATATCCTGCAACACACGTGTGTTGGAGCAAGTCTGGAGGTCAATGTATTTCACTGTCTCCTTGGGGTCAGGGACTGGCAGTCAGAGGTAACAGTTGAGTAACAGTTCAGTGATTCACAAGAAGGATGAGACAAGATGTCTCAAAACATCTAAGGCTATGGTCATCAGGATACAGACAAAGTTTCAGGACTGAGAGGAGAGTCAAGAGTGGTTGCCTGAGGATCGCTGCTTCAGAACCACTTTGAGGAGTGTGTCGAGCATCCTAGGCTCTGGCCTTGATTGGCATTGCTCGGTGGCTTCAGTTCTTGAGGGAGGAACTGAGGTCAGGATATTACCAACTTTTGAAGAAGGATTTGACAGAGCTAAGTTTCTGTAACTGGGCAACTTGAAACAAATTGTGGAGTTTGGCCTGACTGGCATGGTGGTTAAGTTGTCTCCTCATTGCCTGGTGGGTGTGTGTGTGAAAGGGAGGGTGGCTTCATAGAGACTTCTTGCCCCTACGGTGTGGAGGGGGATGAAGCCAAGGTTGAAGTCATTGGCAGAGCTGAAGCCAGGATGTCTGTGGCAGAGGCCAGCTCATCTCCTTCCCGTTGCCTCGATTTTGTCCTAGTGCTATTTTGGCCTGTGGTGTGTGGTTTTAGTGATCGAGCCAGTTTGTAATCACAACACAATCGCATCTTTTAAGAGTTGAGTGAACAACCCAGGAGAAGAAACTGCTGAAGAGATTTTCCTCAATTGGGTAAGGCTTTGTCTTCCCTGTGATGATCTTGTTTTAAGGTATTATTACAAGGGCAAGAAGAGGTAGGGGGATGGAGGGAGAGAAGAGATGGGAGAAAGAGAGGGAGGGGGTAGAGGGAAAAGAGAGAGAGAAAAGTGGGGAGAGAGGGAGTTTGGTATGTGTGGGGGTGCGGGTGATAGTGGCAGTCGGCTCAGTTGGGAGGCAGCGATTCATGCTAAGTGGTCCCAGCTGCCCCTGATTTATGGGCTAATCCCAGCCCTTCTCCAGCCTGTCATTCAGGGTAAGCTGCTATCATTAGTGGTTAAACATTTCTGAAAGTATTCTTTGTCGACTCTGACCACGTGCCCTTTCGTGGAAGAGAGGGAGGGAGGAGCCAGGAGAGCCATGAGCCCCACCCTGTTATCCATAACCAGCTGCTCTACAGAAATGACAAGGAACCTTGGCTACAGAAGTAATTGGGTTTGTCAATGCCTGTGTGTCTTGAGAGTGTCCTTGCTGCTTCTGCTCCCTGAGGAACTGTGGGTTCTGAACCCACAGTTTGTTGTCTGTGTCTTGGCTGGAATAAACCTTCATTAACCACCTTTATCTCTCTCAAGCTCTCTGCCCTCAACACATGCATATGCTGAGCCACACTGGATAGTTGCTGCACATGCCTTTCCCTCCAGAACTGGTGTACGCTCTTTCTGTTTTTTTGAAGTACTTAATACTAACATTTCTTCCCACCAGTTGTGGGGTTTGAAATTCTTTGAGGTATGGTTGATAGTTTTTGATTTGTGAAATCAGTGCAGGGAGAACTAAGACGGGACAGCAAGGAAGTCTGAAACTGAGCCCTTACCTCTGTGGCCAAGTTGTGTCCTCTTCTCAGCTTCCAGTGGCCACACTGGCTTTATGGATTCAGTTTGCTGGGTCTTGAAGTCTGTCTGAATTCCTGTCTCTGTCTCTCTGTTCTCACTCACTTTCACTGTATTTGTGTTTGAGACAAGGTTTGCCACATAGCCTTGGCTTGCCTGGAGCTTCCTTTGTAGATCATAGAAATCTGCTGTCTTCTCAGTGCTGGGCTTAAATGTGTGTTTACCATCACCAGCTTTTTTTTTTTTTTTTTTTTCTGAGACAGGGTTTCTCTGTGTATCCCTGGCTGTCCTGGAACTCACTCTGTAGACCAGACTGGCCTCGAATTCAGAAATCCGCCTGCCTCTGCCTCTCAAGTGCTGGGATTAAAGGCATGCGCCACCACAGCCTGGCTTTTTTTTTTATTTTTAAAGATAAAATTTCATCTTGTAGCTCTTGGTCTGGTACTTGCTATGTAACCCTGGCTGTCCTCAAACCCTCAGCAGTCCTCCTGACTCAGCTGAGAGGTAGCTGTACAGATGTGTGTCACCACATTTGCACACACAAATACACACAGACACACACACACTCACTCACTCACTCACTACCCCAAGGACAACTGTTCTTTCTCTTAAAAAAAAAAAAAAGCCACAAAAACTTTTATGGGTTCTTTTCCTTATTAGAAGTATACAAGCTCCAAGAAAGCAAATAGAAAAATCTAAGAACACCAAAACCAAAACCAAAACACCCCTGTTCACAGCTCCCAAGGTAATCACCATTCGTAGTTGCTTTATGTCCATCTAGTCACAAGAATCTGTTACTGAAAGCCAGGGGGTGGAGTGGGTGTGGTCTTGGTGATGGTGCGGAACACCATTAAGGAGGCAGAGGCATGTGGATGTCTTGAGTTCGAGGCCATCCTGGTCTACAGAGCAAGTTCCAGGACTGCCAGTGCCACACAGAGAAACCCTATCTTGAAAAAAACAAGAAAGAAAAGAATCTTATACTGAGAAAGTATGTGGTGGGATGGTTTCTAACTCCCTACAAAGCCAGCTTCCTTTGTGCTGCTGGCCTGTCAATCCCAGCCTGCTGGAGAAGATGCTCTCAGCAGCAGGAGACTCTGGTCGGTTCCTCTCTTCAGTGAACTCTCTGTTAGAGACTTGCCCATTAACTAGGGGAAAGTAGTGCTAGAGAAAGTCAACAAAAGCCTGCCCATTCCACTGTTCTTCTCCAGCCAAGAAAGCACATGGGAGAGGGTCTGGGTGGGGCTGTTCCAAGGTTCCCTTCTGTAGAACTTCCTGGTGTGTGTGCGTACCTGTAAGTGAAGGCAGTAGAGCCACTGTCAGAGTGACTGGCTGTGCTGAGTGAAATGGTGCCTTTAAGTGCAGGTCCAGGTCATGAGGTATAGCTTAGTGCATATGACTTTCAGTGGTCACTGTTACCTGTTCTCTGGCTGATGGCTCTTCCGCCCTGTGCCCTGTGGTGTAAGTTGTTTTCTCAACCTTTGATTCTTTTCCTGGAAAGAACAGACTTGTCTTCATTCAGTAGGTGGCATTTAAACCATCTGGCCATTGCAAATAAAATGACTATAGCATACAGAGAATGTCTGTTAATGAAAGAGCCAAACCAACGAACAGAGAAACTTAGAAGTTAGAAGTTTTCACAGAGTGGAATGAAGGCAAGCTATAAAACAAGCCAGAGAATACATTTTTCTCCTTGCTTTGTGCTCTGAGAAAATGTCATGAAGGTTTCTGCTAGATCCTTCCGTCTCTGTGGGTTAGGTCCGATTCTGTATTGTCTCACTCACCAGGAGCTGTTGAGTTATCCTCTCTAGTTATGATGTGCCACCATATGCATTGCTTCGCACTGTCTAATTATCTTTCTAGCTATAGAGAAAGTTGATTTGCATAAGTTTTGGGGCCCTTTTACCCAGTGGGAGAAATATTTCATCAACTATCTGTCCAGAGATTTTTGTTTATTTCTAACACTTAGGCCCAATAAAAATAATGTGATGGTCACAGGGTATTTTCCAGTTATTTCAGATGTGGGGGTGATTTGCTCCAGATTTGTTTACTTCAAGTGGAAAAGTTTGCACAAAGCTGCCTTTTGGGCTTTTACCAAGAAGGAAGCTTCCGTGGGTCTTTGCTCAGAGCCAACTCCTGTTAAATGAAAAGCTGGAGTGGCTACAGGTCCTGCTGCTAATAAATAGCAAGAGAGGGGAAGCATCTTTCTTTCTCACAGTAACTTGTATCGGTTTGCCTTATATTCTGAACCCCCCAGGACGCACAGACATTCAGGTGGTTCAGCCAGGACAGCCACAACAACCAGTGAACAAAGCCCTGGCGCTAGGAACCGCCATCGACAACCTGTGAAGAACTCCAGCAGCAGTGGCTTAGCCACTGGCACAGGTGAGTGATGACACACAGCAGCCTGTACTAAAGCAGGATGCTCTTGCCTGTCCTGTTTGCACTTGAGACATTGCCTTCTGTGCCACACTATAGTGGAACAAGAGAAGCCGCCAGTACTTGTGTGCACTTGAGTCCACTACTTACTCCATTGACTCATCTTCTTTAGCCTCTTTGGCTTATTCTGGACAGGTTATTCTCCATGTTCCCATGCATGCCTAAAATAGTCCTTTGAGTCTGGGGTTTTAGCTCAATTGGTAAAATGTTTGGGTAGCATGACTGAGAAAGACTGTGGCTTCTGTCTTTAGCACCTCATAAAACTGGCTTAGGGATGCATGCCTATAACCCTAGCACTTGAGAGGTAGAAGGAGGTAGGAGGAACAGAAGGCAAAGGTCATCCTGGCCATATGACAAGTTCAAAGTCAGCCTCCAATACATGAGAGTCTGTCTCAGAAAATAGAAGTGAAAAACAAAATATTCCTTTGTACAGAAAAAAAATTTAAAGTATACTTTTTTCATTAATTTCTTATCAATATTGGATTTCATTTGGATTAAAGACTTATTTCATTTAGTTTTTATGTGTATGTATGTGTCCAAGGGCATTTATGTGCACTACACACATACAAGTGTTCTTGGAGACCAGAAGAGGGTGTTATAGCTCCTCAAACTAGATTTAAAGCACTTAGGAGCCACCCAATGTGGGTGCTGAGAACTGAACCCAGACCGTCTGTGTCCTACCTAGCTTAACCACCTAGCTGGGTCCCCAGTCCCATTGTGTTGTTTTTTTGAGGCAGGGTCTCATTGTGTAGTACTGGCAGGCCTGGAACTCACTATGTAGACCAGATGAGCCTCAAACCCTACCACTCCCCCAAGGCTACCACACCCAACCTTAGGTGACTTATTTATGTGTGACCTATTTGAAAAAAAATCCCAAAAAAACCCAAATCCAGTTTAGGGAGTTTGTCAACTAGGGAAAAAGAAAAGACTGTGTTTACCCTAAGACCTGAGTAGGGAAAGACAGCAGCATTCTGAGGGCAGAGATACTGACAAGTGTTAAGTCTCCACTAGATACCGCTGTCACCATTCCAGCTTGGACACCACTAGAAAGGAGACACTTGGTCTTATCCACATTCAGGAATTTATTTGCACTTGGCTCTGCTTCCGTGTACTCAGGAAGGGAAGGCCTGTTACAAAGTGAATAATTTTCATCCTATTCATGTCTCACTGAGACAGTGTCAGACAAACATTCATTTTCTTAAGTTTTTGAGGCCTGTTAAGTCTTTAGTGACAACAGGTCATTTGGTCATTTGTCTCTTTACTTTGGGCCCAGTGGGAGGAGACATGGACATTTGCTTCCACAGACTGCAGATAGGGGAGTGTAATTTCAGTTGGGAGTGACATGGAGATGATTTTTATTGTCACACTTGCAGACGTGTGACATGAAGATGCAGTGCATAGTCTGTTGCTGTGACTGTTATTTGCCTGTGACAGACTGACTGGCACTCTATTTGGTTTGCTGTGTCATGGACTTCAGGTCTCGGAAAACAGTGTGTGGGCCTTGAGAGCCTTTTGTAGCTTATGTTGCCTAGTTATCTCACTGTGTACAAGGAATGGCAGGGTGAGGTGTAAGTCTGGGGCATCCCTTGACTTCCTTCTTGGAGTTGAGGACCTGCCTGAAAGAAATGAACCAGCTCCCATGAACCTCTTGGATGAAAGTAACTGCAGATGTGAAGTCTCAGAAGCCACTTTCTCCACCTGCCCAGTGCTCAGGGGACAACCACCATATCCCTGTGCTATGCCCTTCCCATCTGCATGAAGGAATAGCAAGCAAGTGCCTGTGGACTGTTACACAGAGCTATATATAGCTTTCTGAGTAGCAACAAACGTCCTTTTCTTAGAAAGCAATGTTTTTGTAGAGAAGCTTGCTGAACACCCTGAAATCCCTTGTACACTGTGAATAGCTGGGTTACCGCCACCCTCTGCTTTTGTAGAAAGAACTCAGTGGCACTGGATCCCCAGAAGGTAAAGTTACAAGTAATTATAAGTCTCGTGGGGTGGGTGCTGGGAATAGAACCCAGGTTCTCTGCAAGAACAGTATAAGTTTTTAACCACTGAGTCACCTCTCCAGCCTTCTGGGATATCAGCAAACCTTTATTTGCTTTATGTTTAGTTTTTAGGTACCTTTGTTTCTTGTCTTTATCTCCAGAAAATTGTGTTCTAGCTTCTGAAGTAGGTGTCAGCCATGTTTTTGAAAAGCCATGTGTTTAACTTCAGACTGCTTTGGAGATGTTTTATGGTAGTGTATCTGAATGCCCAAATTGTTCCTAAAACCCAGCTTCAAGGCAGCTCCTGCCTGCTAAAACACAAAGGCCCATGCCTCTCCTGTCCTTTGCCTCTGCTTTGCCTCTGCTTTGCCTCTGCCTCTCTTCTGCCTCCCCTCTGCTTCTGTTTCTCCTAATCCTTTCCCTTTTGTCTCTACCTCTGCCTCTTTTCTCCCCTCTTTCTGCAGTGATGACAGTTCATCTTGACCTCACTGTCAGCTTGGACTATATGAAGACAGAAAGCTAGAACAGTTCCAGGGTGGGCAGATAGAGGCTGTCCTTGGTAGGATGTAAATGAGGATGTCTCCATCCCTCCTTGTTAGGCCTGTGAGGACCACCTTTAGGATGGCAGTATAGGAACTGTGCCTTCGGATAGAGATTTCACAGGCATAGAAATTAATAGGACAGTTTCCTATTGGCTGTATATTGTACTTAAGCATGTAAAAGACTTTAGGGGGAAACCAGAGCCCAGGTTCAGCTGAATTTTTCATGTTACAGAGTAACATGTTGTAGAATATCCATTTTTATAAAATGAGAATGAATGGCAGCCTGTCTGTATTAATGCCATGTTCTAAGTTTTAGGAGTGGTGGTCTAAGAAATAGACTGGGATGTGTGCACAGTGATTCACTATCTATTTTTATTGAAAATTTCACCCCAGATTTTCATGTTACAGCTCTCGTAAATGTGACTTCCATGCACAGTGGTTATACAGGCTGTGGTGGGCTCTGGCCTCCTATATGTAGTATATGCTTAAGACACTGAATTACTTGCTAGCATTTTATTTCCTCATTTGTAAAATTAGGGCCAGAGTGTGTACTGTAAATTGTTATAATAAGGAATAAGCCATGCCGGGCAGTGGTGGCACATGCCTTTAATCTCAGCACTTGGGAGGCAGAAGCAGGAGGATTTCTGAGTTCGAGGCCAGCCTGGTCTACAGAGTGAGTTCCAGGGCAGCCAGAGCTATACAGAGAAACCCTGTCTTGAAAAACCAAAAAAAAGAAAGTGTTGCAATTACAGTCATGTACCTCTGCTGGCATGCTTTCCTCTTTGCATACAGGTTTGTTCTGGGGGAAAATAGAAACATATTTTTGAAGGAACATTTGTAGCTGTGTTGTCTAGGCTGGCCTTGAATGCCTAGGCGCCAGCTATCCCACTGGGCCATTTTCCTGAGTAGCTGACTCGGTATGCATAGGCCACTATTCATAGCTTTTAAGTGCAATTCTGGAGTCAATAAAAATGAAATAAATTTCCTTTAAAAAAGATTGCTTATATGGCCAAAACTGCATAAACATTTCACAAAGTAGCATATGAGGTTTTTTTTCTCTAACCTTGGTTTTTTTTTCTTCTTGTTTTTTTAAGATTTATTTATTTATTATATGTAAGTACACTGTAGCTGTCTTCAGATACCCCATTAGAGGGCATCAGATCTCATTACGGATGGTTGTGAGCTACTATGTGGTTGCTGGGATTTGAACTCAGGACCTTCAGAAGAGTGGTTAGTGCTCTTAACTGCTGAGCCATCTCTCCAGCCCCTTCTCTAACCTTGTTAATACTTAGTTTTTAAGGCTATCAATGTTAATAAGTTCCACCTCATGGTCTGTTCTTACTATCTGTTTTTTATTTTGTTTTGTTTGGGTATTGGAGATTGAACTCCTGACCTCATGTTTGGTGTGCACACACTTACCACTGAGCTACATACCAGCCCTAAGTTAATCTTTCTCTGTATTGGAATCCTGTTCTCACTGAGTATTAATTAAGCAGTTTTTCACAGTGACTTTTACTTAATTTATCACTTACTGCTTTCTTTTATACTGTGAGAATTTGTTTGTTTTGAGTGAGTCCCATATAATTTGATTATTGGGATTGTATTTTTAAAAGTTTTATGTATATAGATGCTTTGCCTGCATGTGTGTCTCACCACGTGGCTGCCTGAAGCTTTCTTTACAGGGATGCCCTGGAACTGGAGTTAAAGATGGCTGTAAGCTGCCATGTGTGTGCTGACAATTGAACCTGGGTCCTCTGGGAGAGCAGCCAATGCTCTTTAACTGTGGAGCCATCTCTCCAGCCTGGCATAGTATGTTTTCTGAAGTCTAAAAGGGTTAGCTCTGCCTTGTTACTTGTTCTCTTTGAAAATTCATAGATTTCTCAAAACAAATTCTTGATTTTATGTATATGAGTACACTGTTTTTCTCTCCAGACACACCAGAAGGGGACATCTGATCCTATTACAGATGGTTGTGAGCCACCATGTGGTTGCTGGGAATTGAACGCAAGACCTCTGGAAGAGCAGTCAGTGCTCTTAACTGCTGAGCCATCTCTCCAGCAAATTCTTTTTTTGTTTGTTTGGTTTTTTTTGTTTGTTTGTTTGTTGAGACAGGGTTTCTCTGTGTAGCCCTGGCTGTCCTGGAACTCACTCTGTAGACCAGGCTGGCCTTGAACTCAGAAATCCTCCTGCCTCTGCCTCCCAAGTGCTGGGATTAAAGTGTGCACCACCACTGCCCAGCATCAGCAAATTCTTGACTTTAAATTTTTAGAATCATGCTAGAAGTAGGAGTTATATTAATCTACTTAATCTAATTAAGATCTAATCTCTACCATCAGGCATTGAGGTACCTTTACCACCCTTTCTTCTTTATCTCATACAACCTTACTGTTTTTCTTTTTGCTTAAAGATTCATTGTTGTTGGGCTGGCGAGATGGCTCAGTGGATAAGAGCACCGACTGCTCTTCCAAAGGTCATGAGTTCAAATCCCAGCAACCGCATGGTGGCTCACAACCACCTGTAATGAGGTCTGATGCCCTCTTCTGGTGTCTGAAGTCAACTACAGTGTACTTATGTTTAATAATAAATAAATCTTTAGCCGGCCGGTGGTGGCCCATGCCTTTAATCCTAGCACTTGGGAGGCAGAGGCAGGTGGATTTCTGAGATCGAGGCCGGTCTGGTCTACAGAGTGAGTACCAGGACAGCCAGGGCTACACAGAAAAACCCTGTCTTGAAAAAACAAAGGAAAAAAAAAATCTTTAAAAAAAAAAAAAAAAGATTCATTGTTGTTGTTTTTGAGAGAGTATCTCTCTGGCTAGCCTGGAACACAATAAGTAGACTAGGCTGGCCTCAAACCTAGAGAGATCCACTGTGCTCCCAACTGGTGTAATTACTGGCCTGTCCCACCATCCCATCTATTTTTATCATTTTTTGGGGGGGGGGAACTTTTGAGACAGGGTTTCTCTGTATAGCCTTGGCTGTCCTGGAACTCACCCTATAGACCAGGCCGGCCTCGAACTCAGAAATCCGCCTGCCTCTGCCTCCCAAGTGCTGGGATTAAAGGCGTGCGCCACCACTGCCCAGCTATTTTTATCATTTTAATCATGTGTCTATGTGTAGGTATGTGCCAAAGGCATCTGATGTAGGTGCTAGAAACAAAACTCAGATTTTCTCTAGCCCCTATTAAAACAAAGTTCTGTGCATATGTATGTATGTATGTATGTATGTATGTATTGTGATTGCATGTATGTGTTCAAGGTGTGTACAATAAATGCATGCGTGTATGTGCACGTGCCTTTGCGTATAGGCCAGACGGCAATGTTGAGTATGCTCTTCCCTCTTTTTCTCTTTGAATTTGGAGCTCATCAATTGGTAGGTTGGCTTGCCTGGAATTAAGAAAAAGATGTCCAATTACTGATCTTTTTCTTGGCCAAAGGGTTTCCTATCCTTGAATAAATGTGATTCATAAAATTGAAGTGTTTAACCAACATCACAGAGGATCCTTGTGAAACACTCACAGTTACAGAAACCAGTTCAACTGCCATGCTACCTCTCCACCACCACCTCCCAGCCATGGTTACCCCCCCACCTCCCTGCCATGGTACCCCCCCACCTCCCTGCCATGGTACCCCCCCCACCTCCCAGCCATGGTACCCCCCCACCTCCCTGCCATTGTACCCCCTCACCTCCCTGTCCTGGTACCTTCCTCACCCTCCTGCCCTGGTACCTCCTTTACTTCCCTGCCCTGGCTCCTCCTCCACTCTTGCCCTGGCTCCTCTACTCCTCCTTCATCCAGGAGAACATCCAAGCCCTCTTTATTTCCTTCTTTCCATTTTTTTCCTCCTCACAGTACTCTGAGTTTGAACAGCAGTTCTGCTGCTTGCTGCTTGCATGGCACCTGTCTGAATAGTCATGGTGCTTACATGTCTTTGGATAAGTGGGAATAACATTTTCCTCATGAGCTGTTGGAATGGCAAATGAACTAATAAAAGTGTATTTGCTAAAGGCAATGAGGAATCCTGGATTGCATCCTAGAGCAGAAAAAGCGACTTAGTGGAAAAGCTAGTGAGATTCAAATAAAATCTGGAGTTTAGTTAATAGTACTGTACAGATTCCCCCTCCTTTTTTTTTTAATTTGTCAAATGTGCCATGGTTATATAAAAGAGTAACAATAGGGGACATCGGGTAAAGGACCCACCATCTTGTCATCTTTTTAATAAAGATGCATAGAGCGCCTTTAATCCCAGCACTTGGGAGGCAGAGGCAGGCGGATTTCTGAGTTTGAGGCCAGCCTGGTCTATAGAGTGAGTTCCAGGACAGCCAGGACTACACAGAGAAACCCTGTCTTGAAAAAAAAAACCAAACCAAACCAAACCAAAAAAAAAAAAAAAAAAAAAAAAA
>JADRCD010215609.1:0-28238 GCA_019843815.1 Montemys delectorum
ACATACATACATACATACATACATACATACATATATGTATATCTGGTCTGTGTGGGCAGGTGGCCACACATAACATGGGACACCTGTGCAGGTCAGAAGGCAAGTTTGGGAGGTCAGTTCTCTCCTTCCATGTCTATATGGAACCAAATTCAGGTCATTAGACGTGGCCAGTAAGTCTTCCACACACTAAGCCATCCCATTGATCTTCATCTTAATTTCTAATATCACTCTCTTACACAAAGATCTAAGACTTCTTGGAGAAGTGGTTTATTCCAGGCCTGAGGTAGGAAGTGTATAACATGAGCCTGCAGGATCTTGCGATGCTAGAGTTAGAAGCATCCAGGAACCTGAACACATTGGTAATCATATTCCAGGACCATAACAAATCAACTGAAAGAAATTCAAATAGCCAAAATCAGAACCATTTGAACAACAAAATGAAATAGTATTCAGTTATAATAAAAACAGAAAATGGACTATAGTTGATCATTGTGAAGAAGTGAAGGCAGGAACTCATACAGCTGATTATCATATCCATAATGAAGAGCACAAAGAAAAAAATGCATGCATACTTACTTGATTGCTTGACCATGGCTCAATTTCTTCACGACCTCTGCCTAGTGACTGGTACCGCCCACAGGGGACTGGCTCTTCCAACATTGTTTTTTTTTTTTTAAATTATTGTTTTTAAAAATTATGTATGTGCATGTTTCTGTGTGTGCAGGTATTTGTGGAGGCCAGAAGACACTGTGATGGCTATTCTTGGTTGTCAACTTGACTACATCTGGAATAAACTACAATCTAGAAATGGAGGGCATACCTGTGAGAGACTTTTTGCTTGGTTTGAAATAGGTGACTTCACTGCTAGTCTTTTTTTTTCCCCAAGACAGGGTTTCTCTGTATAGCCCTGGCTGTCCTGGAACTCACTCTGTAGACCAGGCTGGCCTCAAACTCAGAAATCCGCCTGCCTCTGCCTCCCAAGTGCTGGGATTAAAGGCGTGTGCCACCACCACCAGCCTCCACTTTGAATCTTGACTTCTGAGACAGGAAGCTATACCTTTAAGTTGAATCACATCTGCTGGAAGCCTATATAAAGACATGGAAAAGGGAAGATTTTGCTCTTTGTCAGCTTGCTCTTGCTTTGCTAGCAAGTCCATTCCTTCACTGGGACTTGAGCCTACTTCTTTGGGATTTCAACATATTCTGAAGATCAGCTGAGACATCCAGCCTCCTGGACTGAGCAACTTCTAGATTCTTAGCTTTCCATTCATAGCCTGCCATTGTTGGATTAGTTAGAACACAGCCTGTGAATCTAATAACTCCCCATTTTCTTTATACACACACACACACACACACACACACACACACACACACGAGATTCATTCTGCTACTCTAGGGAACCCTCACTAATAACTTAGCATGCTGAAGTCTCTAGTAAAATCAACCAAATAATGTTGATGGATGTACCTTAATATATGAGGGCACTGGGGAGATGACCCAGTCAGTAAGATGCTTCTAGTGCAAGCATGAGGAGCTGAGTTTAGATCCCCAACACCAACATTAAACCTGGGCACAGTGATGCATACTTGTAGTCTTGGCACTGAGGAGACAGAGACCCTCAGTGGAGGATCCCTGGGACTCACTGGCCAGCCAGCCTAGCCTAACAGTCCGCTCCAGATTCAATAAGAGACTCTGTCTCAAAAAATAAAATGGAAAAAAAAAAAGATGGAGCATGGTTGAGGAAGGCAATAGATGTTAACCTTTGTCTTCCACATTCATACACACATACACACACACATAATATGATGGGTGGAAAACTGACTGACTGATTTGATCTTTCGGTCAATAATCCATTATCATAATCTTGTGACTATTCTAACAGAGAAACACCTTCCAAAATAACTCACCAGACAGGTGCAGTGAGGTATACCTATAATTCCAGCACCCAAGAGAATTGTTAGTTCTAAGCTAACCTGGTTTGTTCTTGACAACAAGATGGCTCTAAGCTACAAAGATCTAGTTTCAAAGGACAAACTTTCTCTCTCTCTCTCCCTCTCCCTTTCTCTCTTTAAAGATTTATTTATTGTATGTACATGAGAAGCTGTCTTCAGACACCAGAAGAGGGCATCAGATCTGTTAAAGATGGTTGTGAGCCACCGTGTGGTTGCTGGGACTTGAACTCAGGACCTCTAGAAGAGTAGACAGTGCTCTTAACCACTGAGTCATTTCTCCAGCCCCTGTCCTGTACTTCTTAAAAGTGCAAAGGTCATCACAAACATGGAAGGTGTGATTCTGTCACAGCCAAGAAGTAACTAGACAGGACAAGTAATTTGTATGTTGTAATCTTTATGGGACTCTGGAAGAGAAAACATGTATTAGAGAAAAATACTCCAAATAATCAAAAAGAAGGCACCAATACTGGCCTATTAATTACAATAAATTCTTACTTTTTGTATATGTCTGTGTGTGTTGTGGTATATGCATGTGTTCATGTAGGCATATAAACATGTATATGGGTGTATGCATGCATGGAAAGGACAGAGCAGATGGCAGTTGCGCTCCTTTTTGTAAAGCATTTCTTCGTGCGTATGTGTACAAGTTTGCAGGTCAGAGAACAACTTGCAGAGGTTAGTTCTCTCCTTTTACCACATAAGTTCCAAGGATCAAACTCATGTCATTAGGCTCAGAGGCAAGCAACTTTACCTACTAAGCTGTCTCACTGGCTCTAAATTTTATAAGACAGGATCTCTGAGCTTAGGCCTCATCAATTCAGCTAGGCTAGCTAAGCAATAAACTCTAGGGGTCTGTCTATCTCCATCCCACTCGTGCTGAGTCTAAAAGGTGTGGTACAGGGGCTCAGTTTTTATATCAATGCTAGGGCATTATGTCAATGCAGGCCAATGCTAGATATTCAAGCCTGTGCACCAGGCATTTTACTAAGTGAGCTATTCCCCCTCCCCTCCTCAGTGTTTAGGACTGAATCTCAGGCCTTACACATATTAGGCAGTCCCACTACCTTTGATGTCCCTAGCCCTATTTTAAAAAATTATTACTATTGCTGTCCTAGACTTGATATGTAGCCCAGGCTAGTCTTAAACTTGTGATAATCATATCTCAGCTTCCCAAATAATAAGATTACAGATGGATAAATTATTACTCTGAGCTTCAAGAGTAGCAGGGAATAAAAATCAGTACTACCAAGTCTGGTAACAATTATAGTAGTGAGAAGGATGTGGTGGTAAACACCTCTAATCCCAGCATTTAGGAAACAGAGGCAGGCATATCTTGCTCAAGGCAGAGTTTGAGGCTAGTAAGTTCCAGATCACCAGGGCTAAAGAGTAAGATCATCTCAAAATAAACAAAAAAACCAAAGCAAGTATATTAATAAAAAAAATCATCTCTGTGATATTTCTGAAAATCTAAATCGTCTATGGCCAATGAGATGGTTTAGAGGAGAACTGTGCCAAGTGAGACAATCTGAGTTTGACCTTACATGGTTAAAAAAAAAAAGTGTACCAACTCTCCCAAGTTTTACACACACACACACACACACACACACACACACCAGACTGTTATTGACAATAAAATATAAATAAACCAGGTGTGGTAGTACACACTTGTAATCCCAACTCTGGGGAGGTAGAGGCAGGAGCATGAGTACAAGGCCACCCTTAGCTACATATGAAGTCTGATGCCAGCTTAGGCTACATGACACCATTTCAAAGTGGGTGGGGTGGCTGAAAAACATGGCTGTTTACTAAGAGCACTGATTGTTCTTCCTGAACACCCAAGTTTTATAATTCCTAGCACCTACATAGTGGCTCACTGCTCTCCTAACTACCAGGGACCCCACACCTTCTTACAGTCTCCATTGGTACCAGACGAACATATAATGCATAGACATACATAAAAGAGTAAGCAGACAAAGAAAAAATACAAAATGTACACTTTGAGGAGAAAAGGGAGACTAGGAAGTATAATGGAGCTAAGGCCTGTGTTCAAGGAGATAAACAGATTAAATGGAATAAAAGGAGTAGTAAGTAACCTCTAGGGAAAGATCCATCCAGCTAAACTTCCAATTTGTAAAAAGAATTAAAGAAAAGCTTAAGCAGCGAAGGAAACCATCAAACATAAAGCTTATGCAGACGTAATTGAACAAGGGGGCCTCTGCCAGTCCAAGCAAGCAGCAGAACCTGGAAGATTCAGCCACACGCTCCTGGCTTTAGAGTCTAGGATACAAGAAAGGTATGGAAAGGATTACAGAATCTCCCTCCGAAACTAAGGAAAGCTGCTGAGGCCAGGCTTGTGTCAGGGGTTTCTCTGAACGGAGGCCCAGAGAGGCCATGTGTGAAACTGTAAAGGTTAAAGCTGTACTGCCCTGGAGACCCCAAGATGTTGGGGATGCCAGAATTGTAGGATACCTGCAAAGGAAAGCTGGTAACAAGGAGTAGAATCAATCCAAGAAGTGTGTTGCAATCAACAAAACTGAAGGAGTTAGAGATCTGAAGAGCATTTTGGCATCAGACATGGAGATGCAGAATTTAGAGTTTGCACTAACTGGATTTTGGTTTCAATTTGATCCAGTATTTCATTATGCTCCCTTCCCTCCCTTTAGGAACCACTGTACGTTTTAAGTATGTGATATGGTTTTCTTTTGTGATTTTTTTGTTTGTTTTCCATTTTGATTTTACAGGGATTACAGTTAAGAGATTACCATGAATCTCAGAAGAGACTCTGAACTTTGGATTTTTAAACAGTGTTGAGACTGTTATAGAAAATGGATACTTTTTAAGTTATACTGAACACATTTTGCACTTTGGTATGGCTATAATAAGTCTACAGTGGTCTACAGCTGGTCTTTGCTACTTTGTGCTCTTTGCTTTTTCTTTTTTCCCACTCTATCCCCACCCCTACTTCACCCCCTAACACTAGATAGGAGAGAAAGAAGGACTGATGTGCGTACGTACGTGCGTGCGTGCGTGCGTGCGTGCGTGCGTATCTGAATCTAACTTCTTTCCAAACCATTCCTCCCAGTTTCCAGCCCAGCCCCTTCAAATGTTTCTCCCAATCATCAAATGTTCTTCACAACTGTTCCTCTCTCAGTTCCACAACAGTATGCTTAAATAGGCCCTTCTCCCAGTTTTCCCAATACTAACAGCTCCAAATTATAACAACCGTTCTCTAGGGCTGGAGAGATAGCTTAGCGGTTAAGAGCACCAACTGCTCTTCCAAAGGTCCCGAGTTCAGTTCCCAGCAACCACATGGTGGCTTACAACCATCTGTGATGGAATCTGATGCCCTCTTCTGGTGTCTAAAGATAGCTACAACTACTACAGTGTACTCAGAAAGTAAATAAATCTTTAAAAAAAACAAAACAAAACAAAACAAAAAAAACAACTGTTCTCCAACCTAAGCTATCAGCCTGCTCATCTCGGGGTGTCCTGGCTTGACTGTCTCCTAACAATATCTTCTGAATCAACTGCCTTCTCAGTCTGCTAGTCCTCAATCCCTCTCAGCCTCAGCTGACTTTTTTATATCCTATCCTGTTCCCAGAAACTCAAGAGGTAACCAATACTAAAGGTTATGGGGTCAAGCAGTTCTAACAGCTAAGAATTCTTAAAGGGCCAGTTGACTAGCAACCGGGGATCCTTTAAAGAGCCAGGCCCACAAGATAAACACACTGCATGGTCAAGGAGTAAAATGTGGGGGTTTGGATGAAATGGCCCCATAGGGAGTGACACTATTAGGAGGTATGGCCTTGTTGGGAGTAGGTGTGGTTTTGTTGGAGGAAGTGGCACACTTCCAACAAAGGAGGGCTTTGAGGTCTCAAATGCTGGAGCCAGGCCCAGTGTTCTTTCTGTTCCCTGCAGATTTAGATGTCGAACTAACTCTCAGCTAATCTCTCCAGCATCATGTCCACCTGCATGCCACCATGCTTCCCACCAAAATGATAATGGAGTAAACCTCTGAATGTAAGCCAGCTCCAGTTAAATGGTTTCCTTTTTAAGAATAGTTGTGTCATGGTATCTCTTCACAGCAATAGAAACCCTAAGACAAAGGTAGATCCCTGGGGCTCCCTAGCAAGACCTAGTCTAATTGACAAGTTTTAGGTCAACGAAGATACTCTGTCTCAGAAAAACAAGACAGCACATAAAGAATGATAGTAGAGGAATCTCTGGCCTCTACACGCATGTGACCACATGTGTGCATGCATAAATATATACAACACAAGCACATCTACATATACACATAAATATAATTAAATCAGACCTTCAGTGAACTAGCCACTGTTAAGTGCTCAACATCAAATTTGAATTGGGAAGTGTTGATAAGGGACACATTCATCTTTGTGTGCAAGTATATTATATGCCGGCATGTATGCACACATACAGAGGACAGAGGAAGAATGGCCCAGTTGGAGTAGCCACTGTGGCTCTGGAGCATGCTCTGCCTCCGAGTTTTCGTCAATGGTCCCCTGGACTGTCTGGATTTAGATGGGGGTCGGTGCAGTAGCTCCACCAAAAATAAGAATGGGAGGAAGACATATCTGTCTTTAGAGTGTTTAGAGTGAGAAGGTCTGACTGAGTCTTTTGGTCTAGTGCCAGGGGTTACTCACAGTCTGTTTAATCCGGAGTGCCAACGTGGGTCTGTGTGGGTCACCAGCTGGGGTATTTGTAAGCTAGGTATGCCCCATGTTGTAGGCATCAGATGTGATCCCATGGTCTGCCTCGCTGCTAAATGCTACTTGGACAAGCGAAGTGGGAGATGCTAGACATTTTACCCTATGCCACCATTGGGTGATGGGCTTGTGGGAAGCACCACGTGGAGATGGGAGAATGCAGCCCAGGCTGGGAGCCTTAGCCTAAGTAAGAAACAACAGGCTGAGGCTGAAGTTGGGGTTCCCTGACTCCCGGACATCCAGACACCACTGGAAATCTGGGGCAAGGAGGAGTCTGGGGCCCAGTGGCTGAGGGTGACAAGACAGGGAAGGAGGGGGCAAGGGCAACGACACTCCCATTAGCAAGGAGGGGCCTTCTGCAGGAGATTCAGACTTTGAAGCTCCCTCCCATGGCAGTTCTTGATGACCAACAGTCTATGCTTTATCCATACCATTTAGCCCCTGTTCATCGTGGAAAATGGACGCACACCACTTCCTCAGGATGGACCAGAGATGAAATACCTTTGGCAGGAAGAAAAGTCTGGGAATAAAAGCGTGGCTAAATCCCCAGGGCCCATCTAGATATGTCACTGGCATGAGAAGTCTGTTTTGTGCTACGTGCCCGTCACATCCCTCTGTGTGGAGTATGGTCATGTGTTCCAGGCCAGGGCTCTGGTAAGGAGCAGGGAAACACCTACTGTCCTCAGACAGGTGCTGGGGCCTCTGAATCCACTCAGCCTTACCAAATTTCTTGGCACAATCCACTGCCCTACAATGGATATCTTGCTCTCCATCACTGCCTATCTTATTCCTTTGAGACAGAGTCTCCCTTGAATCTTGAGCTAGATTGGCAGCCAGCAAGTCCCATCAATCTTCCCATCTGTTTCCCACAGCAGTGTGGTGACAGGCACATAGCCATCCTTGGCTTTTTATGTGTGTACCAGGTTCAGGACTCAGGTCCTCATGCTTGCACAGCGAACCTCTTGCCCGCTAAGCCATCTCCCAGACCCCAGACCCGTAATGTCTACATGATCTACAGGGCAATCCTAAACAACAAAGAATGTAACTATTCCCAACGCCTCTAATTCCTCTTCGTACTCCGTCTTCCCCACCTTCCTGATCACCCTCTGAACTACAATCCCTACCTTCCTTCCACATCCCCTTTCCCAGCTTACTTTTCTTCTTACCCTTTTTGTTTGTTTGTTTGGTTTTCCGAGATAGGGTTTCTCTGTGTAGCCCTGGCTATCCTGGGACTCACGCTGTAGACCAGGCTGGCCTCAAACTCAGAAATCCACCTGCCTCTGCCTCCCAAGTGTTGGGATCAAAGGCGTGCGTCACCACTGCCCAGCTCGTCTTACCCTTTTAAAAACCACTTCAGATGGAACCCATTTGATTTTTCTTCTGCCTCCTCATGGTCCAATGGCAACATGGAACTGCTGAATCCTTGAAATGTAACAGGTCCAATTTGATATGTAAAATGTACACTAGATTTCAAAAACAAATGGAGGAAAAACACAGAATATAAAAATATCATTACCTTTTGTTTTGTATAGGGTTTCTCTGGATAGCCTTGGCTACCCTAGAATTTGCTCTGCAGACCAGGCTGGCCTCAAACCTGCCTCTACCTGAGTGCTCAAATTAAAGGCGTATGCTACCACCTCCTGGCAAAAGATCTCATAACTTTTAACTTAGATCATATGTTGAAATATGGTTAAATAAAGCTACTAAAAATATCTGGGTTTTGCACTAAAAAAAACCCAAAAACCAAAACCAACAAAAAAAAGCAGTGTGGGTGCCAATGTGTAGACACGAAAGGGGCACATCTTCTACCAAAGAGTTAGTTAAACAAGGCAGGACAACTTGCAGGAGTCAGTTCTCTCTTTGTACCATGGGGGTCCTGGAGATGGAAGTCAGGTGGTACCTCATCTTGCTGAGCCATCTTGCAGACCTGTTATTTTTACCTTTTCAACTAATAACTTACTTTAAAAAAAAAAAAAAAAACCAGGATGACATGTACACGAGGCTGGTCTTGAATTTGCCTCATAGTGAAGAATGAACTTTTTTTAAAGGGAAGATTGTATTTTTATTTTTGAATTACATATATACATATATATATGTGTGTATACATATTGAATTATATATATATATATATATATATATATGTGTGTGTGTGTGTGTGTGTGTGTCTGACTGAGTGTGGATTTGTATATGTGAGTGAAGTGCCCCAGAGGACAGAGAGGGTGTTATTCCCTTGGTGCTGGAGTTAAAGTTAGTTGTGACAATAGGTGGGTTGATGGGAACGGAATCATGGTCTTCTGCATAGTAACTGTTCATAACTGCTGGACCACCTTTCCATCCTGCCCATGACCTTTTGACCTTTCTTTATACCTTTGTGTATGTTATGAAAACACTCAACCATCAAACTATATCCATGTCCTTTTTTCCCCTTTCCTCTTCTTTTGTGACCTCCTTGGATGTGCAAGGAAAGTACTTAATGATCAAGCTACACCCTTGGCCCATAAGTTAATAAAAAATTAAAAATTTAAGTTGCCATATAGCTGACAATTTTGTGGCTTCTTTAAAGTTTTACTGTAGAGAGTTGATTAAGAATGTCATAGGCAGAATATGTTCCCCTAACTGGGCTGCCTTGTCTGGCCTTAGCGAAAGGATGTGCCTATCCCAGCAGAGACTTGATATCCTAGGGTGAGGGGGTTATTGGTGGGGGGGCTCCACCTTCTCAGAGGAGGAGAATAAGGGAACCCTGTGGAAAGGGGACCAAGAGTGGGGGCAGCAATCAGGATGTTAAGTGAATAAATAAATTTAAAAAAAAAAAAAAAGAATATCATAGGGCTATAAAGATGGCTCAGTTGAATAGACACTGGTTGCTGAGTGTAACAACCTGAGTTCAACCCCCAGATCTCTTATGATGGAAGAATTGACGCCTGCAAGTAATTCTTTGACTTCCACATATATGTTCACACAGACACATGCATATTATAATGTATATATATATATATATATTATACATACAAACACCATCCCTTAAAAACACATACATACAAACACATACATAATATAAAATATTAAAATATAACATTTTTTTCAAATCCTGTAAAACTATTTTTAAAAGGTTACCTATACCCAGCTGCTGTGTTGCAGGCCTGTAATCCTAGAACCTGGAAGATGAAAGGGTAAGAATCATTTCACTGACTTCCTTAGTTACATAGAACGTTTAAGGCCAACCTGGATCATATGAGACACTGTCTTAAAAACATACACATCGCCTTTAAACTCAGCATTCAAGAAGCAGAGGCAGGCAGATCTCTATGCGGCAATGGTCAGCATGATTTATAAGTTCCAAGCCAGGACTACTGAGGAAGATCCTGACTAAAAGAAAACAAACATGCAAAAAAAAAAAAAAAAAAAAAAGATGGAAGGAGGCAGAGACAATAGAGAAGGGTTTTTTGTTTTGTTTTGTTTGAGACAGGGTTTCTCTGTGTAGCCCTGGCTGTCCTGGAACTCACTCTGTAGACCAGGCTGGCATCGAACTCAGAAATCCGCCTGCCCTCTGCCTCCCAAGTGCTGGGATTAAAGGCATGCGCCACCACCAGCCCGGCAATAGAGAAGTTTTAAATCAAACAGGCCGGCATGTACGTTTCTGATAGTACTAGCCCAGAACAGCAGCCTTCAAAAGGCACAGGCAGTTGTTTTTCTGCTCACTGCCCAACTGGCTGGCACAGAGTAGGCATTTAAATTTTCGAAGGAAGTGGGGCTGGAAAGATAGCTCAGCAATTAAGATCACTGGCTCCTTTCCCAGAGGACACAGGTTCAGTTCTCAGCACCCAAACGCAGTTAACAGCTGTCTACAACACCAGTCCCAGAAGATCCGACATTCTCTTTGACCTCCATATGCACTACACACACATGGTGCACAGACATATGTGCAGGCTGAACACTCATGCATACACATTAAGAAAATCTTAAAACCAAGAAATTTTAACTTTAGATTCCCAGAGGCTGCTCATGCTGACCACATCGTTTAACCCGCTTCACCAGACAAGAAAACTGAGGCCAGGCTCAGTGACGTCAGCCGGTGCTCAACTGCAGGCAGACCGGAAATGTCCGGGCCGGGATTCGAATCGGGGATCCTGTCCTCCTAGCCTCGGCTCCCCGATGACCACCTAGCTTACTTTGGACGTTAAGCGGCTGCACAGCCCGCATTGTGAGGACCACACGGCGTGCGTTCTATAAAAAGCGCCACTCTCTGGCCTCGACCTCCAGTCGGCTTCCACTGAGGGCCAGGCTCCAACCAGCCCTCTCCGCGGCCATCGCTAGTCACTTCACGACTCTACTGGGCGCCCTGGTCCTCCGCAGACGACGCCGACAGGAAGTCCCCCCTTCGCCGCGCGCACCCGAGTACCGCGACAGCCATGCCAACCAATGAGCGTCGCTCCTTCAGAGACGCCGACCAATAGTAGAGCGCGCTGAGAAGGGGGCGTGTCTGGACCGCGGGGCCGGGGAGCGGGTCGTGCGCGCTGAGGAGGAGCCGCAGCCGTCGCCGTCGCCGTCGCCGCTACCGCTACCGCTCTGCCGCCGCCACCGCCGCTACCGAGGCCGTGCGGAGCCGTTATCGCCGCGCCGCCCGCCCCGGAGCAGAGCCCCGGGCCTTCCCGCCCGCGTTCAGGTGAGGCCGGAGGCTTCGGCGACTTCCGAAAGAGTAGGCCGCGCTAGGGCCTGAGCTCGCCTAGCCCCACAGGCGTCCGCCGGGCCTGCACCGGCCGAAGGCCCCAGGCCGCGGTAGGCCTGGGTATGGAGACGCGCGTGTGGGCCGCGGCTAGGCGAGTGGGAACCGACTCTGTTTGATTCAGGTTGGCGACAAGCCTCCTCCGGGCCAGATTCCTCTCTGGGCTCCCGCGAGAGAGGCGGGAGAAGGACACAGCGTGGGCACGCGCTTTGGGGGCCGGGCTCCGAGGCTTGGGGGGCCCCCGGATAGTTGATCTCGGAGGCCCAGTGATCCGGGGGTGGAAGAGTGGAGCGAGGACCTTGGGCGCCAGAGGTCATGGCCCACTGATTTGCTCCCTCGGGAAATCCCATAGATTTCTTTTGTGGACGATGTTCAGGATACGCCGCGACGGGTCGTGAGGTCCTTTGAGAAGTGTGCAAACCTTTCTTCTGTATGTGTGGAAGTCCTAGGAGAGAAAGGGGAAATTTTTCTTTGACCGCCATCTCTAACAAAGCTGTTTTCGGGACGTTTTCACTAGTAAAATAACGTGTAAATATTAAAAGATAATTGCACGCTGTTGAACAATGGGAAGTGATGACGGGTCTTCCTTTTCTCTTGTCTTCTGCTGCTAAAGCATGTCAAAATGGGTTTGACACCTACTATGTGGAGAGCAGGTGGAGAACTTTTTTTGCACTAGACAGAGCTTCCACAATCGGAAGTGTTCATGTGGGACACCGCTGGCCAGAA
Organism: Montemys delectorum; assembly: GCA_019843815.1. Lineage (NCBI taxonomy): Eukaryota > Metazoa > Chordata > Mammalia > Rodentia > Muridae > Montemys > Montemys delectorum. The sequence continues at coordinate 12,129 of JADRCD010215609.1, forward strand.
CTCTAGAAGGGGCAAGATCGGATGTTAGAGAATTAACCTCCTTGTTACAGGCAGTTAGAATCAGATAAATGGTTGGTTGTGGGGGCCTGGCTGCCCTATGCATTGCAGAAAGTTGGATAGCATGCCTGGCTTCTGCCTACTGAGTATTAGCATCTCTGCCTCCTACTTCTTCCGGTTGTGAGTACCAGAAGCACCTTGAGGGGTCCCGAGCGGTCTTTCTCTCGTTTTCCCCATACCAAAACACATATACACAGGGGTGGGAAATCTTTAGGCAGTCTTCCTGGAAAAGTTCTTCCAGCCCTATCTCTGGTGATCTGGGTGAAGCTTCTAAGATCTTGAGTAAGCTGTATTGAATTGCCTGTGAAATAGCAGATGTAAAGATGTGAGGAAACTCCCAGTATTGTGCGTGCCACACATGGAATGTTTGCAGTTACAGACAATCACCAGAATCTTTCAACGATGTAGCATGTGTTAATACTTCAGGGGCATGTCTCCAGCCCCTTAAGGTAGGTGTTATAATATCCACTTTAGAGAAGAAAGTGAAACTTAGGATAGTCTCTTGGACTGTAGTGGCCAATGCAGCGTTTGAAAGCAAGTCCTAGATACCTCCAACATATTGCCTTTTAACTGGTGTATGCAAAACTGTTGAGATCTGGTTTTGAAAGTGCTGTGGGACTGGAGAGGTACCTCAGTGGACAGGAGCACTTGTTGCTCTTGCAGAGGACCTGTGTTCAGTTCCTAGCACCCACATGATGGCTCACAGCCATTCATAACTCCAGTTCCAGAGATTCCCATGCCTTCTCTGATTTTGCAGAACACCAAGCATACATGTGGTTCTCATATATATGCAAACAAAACACATATAAATTTTTTAATTCTGTGACTTCAAGGTGTGTGAAGAAGCTGAGAGAAATAGGAAATGTTTCTGTTGAAGCACTGGTTTGAGGGAAACAACTGAAGTTTGGCTATGTTCAGGAATAGGTTCCTGAGCAACAGTAGAAAAGCAGAGACTGAAGAACATACTCGTTCATGTGCTTACATAGTTGCTTCTCATACTGCTTCTCTCTTTCCTTTGCATACCAGCAGGACTTGACTTTTGAAGATGCAGATCTATGTTTCTCCTGATTAAAAGAAGTCTTGGGGCATGAAAAAGTATGCTGGGCTGTTCAAATGGTTCTAAACATTAAAATCAGAACTCCTTAGTTTGGGATGCCCCCTATGCCCTTCTCTGACCCTTTCTGCTCTTTCCCTGGAAAGCTGTGTGGCCCAGCTCAGAACACAAACATCATTTGAAGCTGCCTCCCAATGCCAAGGCTTTTTTCTTCCTCCAGAATGAACTGTTCCCTGGTTTGTGTTCCCATCATCTTTAGTGTGTTCAAGCTAGTTAAATGCTGAATGGTGAGTGAGATGCAGTGCCGGCCTTTTGTCCCTAGGTGGCAGTAGTTCTATGGAGAAAGACCCAAGGAAATTGGCCAACAAGAGGGAAGTGAGCCTTTTGTCCCCTTCCCCAAAGTTGTGTTCCAGCCCAGAGGATAGGCTCTGGAGAGGTCATGGTGTATATGCTCTATGTTTAGATGATTTTAGCCTGGCTGGTGAGCATTAGTAATGCACCAGGTGATGTGGAAGCACAGGGAAAGGAACTGTTATTCAAGCCCAGGACACCCCAAAATGTTCCCTGGAGTTCTTGAGGCAGGAGGACCTAGAGGAAATAGCTAGGTAAAAGACAAAAGGCTCTTCAAGAACTTGGTGAGGCCTTCCATTAGCTTGGGAAAATATATGGGGTATGGATCTTTTGTGGAAGGAAGTGAGTAGCAGGTCTGTTGGGAAGAGACCTCAGATATTATGAGGACCCACTCCAGACATGATAATTGATTGACAGAGGGAGTCACATTTGCAAAGGATGCACTGACTGACAGGCAGGTAGCCAGTTAGGAGGTGATTGTGTTCCTTCAAGTTAGAAAAAATGCTAAAATGACACAGAACATCAGCTGTAGAAGCAAGGGAACACTGAAACACAATTAAGGATTTGGACATGAGGAAGAGCAACAATGGCCAGCCCTGCCTTGTGTTTGAGTGCTGCAAAGATAAGTGGCCACAGAGAACATGAGAAGAAAGACAAAGAAGTTTAATGTATGCCAGGAGACAAGAAAGCACATGACTGAAACAGAATGGAGAAAATAAGATGGTAGTAGACTATCCATGTCCAGTACCACAGTGGATACTTACTGCATGCTCAGTAATGTCTACCCACCTTCCTATTTTCAAGAAAGGTTGCCAAGACAAGCTCTCTACTCTCTATCACTTTTCAGGACTGCAGATGTATCTCAGTTGGTAGAGTGCTTGCCTCTCATACATGAAATCTTAGTTTTAATACCCAGCACCCTATAAATCAGAATAGTTTCTCGTACCTGTAATCCCAGCACTCAGGGGTTAGGGGCAGATATTGCCATCTAGGGATTTAAGGCTAGTCTGAAACCCTGTCTCAAAAAGAAAGTAAGTGAACTTGGTTTGAGAAGAAGCCTCAATGTATGAGACAGAATATAAAAAAGGAAGGTTTGGTTTTGTATAAAGTATACTGAATGGAGTGATTATTGATTACTGAGAATTTGTTATTCAAGCAGATTTCAATCAAAGAGGAACAGGAAGGGCTATATCTAGGATCAACAAACAGGCAGAATAAGAAAAGGAAGATCCCAAGAAGCTGCCAGGCCTGAGTGGGCCAGTTAAGTCATACCAAGAAGACTAGGAGGATAAATGTGGAGATAAAAGTAGAAACTAGTTAAACTGATATGCTGAGGCTAGACTTGCCTCTGTTTTTGTGTTCCTAGTGCCTGGCACACGGTTGGCATTCCACCCATGCCTGGAGAAGAAAGTGTGGGGTTCAAAAGTGACTAGATGCGACTACCCATCAAAGAAACCTTTATGCCAGAGGAAGAATTGACAGGCGAGAATAGTGCACAGCAACCAGTGTCAAGGCTGATGTCACCATGAACAGAGAAGCCTGGAGACACTAGAAGAGGAGTCATTTGGAGGAAAGGTTAAGTTGGCTTTACAGACACGTTTAGAAGTTGGGCTAGGTAAGAGGGACAGGGATCTGATTGAGAAAGAAGGTCAAGAGGAGGGAGAGGCAGAACTTGCAGCTGAATAAGATAGAGGAAATAGTACTTAGAGGACAAGTATGTAGTGCCTCTGCAGAAAGTAATTCAAGGTGATGCAAAGGTTTGGAGAAGGGTAAGGTCAGGAGACAGATTGGGGAATCATACACCTTGGTTTTAGGAGTAAGGGTACCCACATTTATCATGTGTTATATAGCAGTTGGTAACATCCACAGTGAGAACATGAAATGATTTCCTCTCACTGTCTTTCAGGATTCACTTTGGAAGTGCGGTAGAGCCCATGGGTTTTCATGCCTTACTGTGTGGCTGCACTCTCTACAAGAGCTTCACCAGGTCTAGGTTGCTGGTGCTTTCAGTAGGACTCTAGTTCCTAGGCCTGTAGAGCACTTGGACTGGGCAGGCCACTCTCTGCACCTGACCTACTGTGAACTTACTCTGCTGGAGCCACCCCATCCAAATGGCCTTCCTTTTCTTGGCTGTGGACAGGGGCCAGTAAGGATCTGTATGTGCCTCATCTACCTGAGCCCTTGATGGATGGCAGGCATTGGTTCAAGTGACACCTTCAGTTCTTTTCTGCCACCAGGGCATTTCCTGGGTGATTTGCTCCTCCCACCCCTACCACCCATCTCAAAGACTCCAGGCATACAGTATCCTTGGTGTAATCTGAGAGCCTATAACTTCCTTTCCTACTGGGTAACACACCAGGGTTGCCTGGAACCCTGATTTTGGGGACCCTTAGATAACAGTGGTCTATCCTTACCTGGCAGGATGATGACAAGTGCATAAGGCTCATGCACTGAACTTGGGATGTATTAACCCTAATTGCTAGAAACAATTTGTGGTAGTTGGACTTTGGCTATGTATGCATGTATAACATTGGCCCTTAAAAGTCCTTGCTGTATTTATGTTGTTATCTATTTTGGTATAGAGCACATATGGAGTTCAGAGCACAACTTTATGGAGTTGGTTCTTTCTACTTTCACATGTGTTCCTGGGGATCAAACTTAGATGATTATCAGACCTGCTCAATAAACTCTTCACCTATTGAGCCATCTTCCTTGCCAGCATCTCACTCTTGTTATTGGTGAAATTTAAATAATTTTAAATTGGTGATTGAGGAGGTAATAAAAAAGGCCAGTGGTGGAGAGGAATTGAGTGTAGCTTGTATTTGCTACATTGTGGGTTCTTTTTTTCTACCATTTATCACCATGTGCACACGTATACATACACACAGAGTTTCAACACCAACACTAGATAGGAGAGAAACAAGGATGGAGGAGAAAGATCTCTGAATTTAATTTCTTTCTTATTGGTTCTTCTTTGACCACAGCTTAACTATCAAACCACAACCAGCCTCCCTAAACGACCAACACCCTCTAATAATAGTGAGACCCTTTAAAACAAAACAAAAACAAACTTCAAATACTGGGGGGGCCCTCGAATTCATGTTCCCTCACACAATCACAGAAATTATCTACAGCTGGCAAAACCATGCTTCTGCTAGAGCATGATGCAAATTATGGACAACTGCTTCAGACAGTATAAAGAAGCGCTGCATCAGTAAACATGGGATTAAAATGAAAGCACATTCTCATATTTCTGTGGGTGTTGTTGTTGTTGTTGTTGTTTTTTACAGTTGAGAAGTAGAGTAGCCTTTTGTCCTAAATGGGACAAAGCCAGGATAGAACACATGCTAGAAAATTCAATGAGGACACCATCACAACGGTATGATTCATTCTGGAATACCAAAGGCCAAGGTCTGTTACTTATTAACAGCCTGATTGACCATGAGCAAAATAGTGTGACCTCTGAGCTTTACGTAAGATGCAGACATGGAAAGCCTGGGAATGAAGGGAGTTGACATAAGAGCAGGAGGTGGGCTGGACAGTGGTGGCGCACGCCTTTAATCCCAGCACTTGGGAAGCAGAGGCAGGCGGATTTCTGAGTTCGAGGCCAGCCTGGTCTACAGAGTGAGTTCCAGCCAGAGCTACACAAAGAAACCCTGTCTGGGGCTGGAGAGATGGCTCAGCGGTTAAGAGCACTGACTGCTTAACCAAAGGTCCTGAGTTCAAATCCCAGCAACCACATGGTGGCTCACAACCATCCATAATGAGATCTGATGCCCTCTTCTGGAGTGTCTGAAGACAGTTACAGTGTACTTAAGTATAATAAATAAATAAATCTTTAAAAAAAAAAAAAAAAGAAAAGAAAAAAGAAACCCTGTCTGGAAACCCCCACCCCCCCAAAAAAAAGAGCAGGAGGTGGCAGTGGCTTGATAGTCATCATTGATAATTGGATAGTCACAAGGCCTGTTACGGTTAGAGCTTATGGGCACAGGACCAGTTGGACTCAAGTTGGGCCACATAGTTTTGGAAATGGTTAAGGGCAGCATTCCTGAAGGTTGAATGAAGTAGCCTCTGAAGTACCATGAGACTGGCTCCATTGTTGTCAGTTGGCTATAGACTTGACCTGAAAGAAGTGTTCAGCTTTGACTGTCCATGACCATGCTGTGGAGTAGTTTGACAAAGAAAATTTTTGTTTAAATCTTAATTTTAGTTTTTAATTTGCATTATAGAAAATTTTACTCATCTTTTGTACTGTTTAAAAGATGTTTTATTTTTGTTTGTTTGTTTTTTGTTTGTTTTTTTTTTTTTTGAGACAGGGTTTCTCTGTATAACCCTGGCTGTCCTGAACTTACAAATTTGATTCTTACAAATTGTTCTACTTACAAATTTGATTCCTAGGACATGGTGGCTCGTAATCATCTTAACTCCAGTTCCATGGGATCTATTGCCTTCTGACCTCTTGAGTACACCAGGCATACACCTTGTACATACATACATAGAGGCAAAACATTCGTACCCATAAAATTAATCTTTTATTTAAAATCAGCCTATTTGTGTCTGTTTCCGTCTGTCTGTCTAGCTGTCACAAGTTAGAGGACCAGCCTGGACTACACACTGATCCTGTTTCCATAAGGAGACATTTGTAAGATGGGTCATCCTGAGTTGGGTTAGAATATCTTAAAACATTTAGAAAAGGTTGCTTTTTTTTTTTTTTAGTCTGCTCTCTACCCCCCAGTAAAATGTAATTGAAAATCATGTATTTAGTATGGATTAGTAGTGCCTTTTCATTGCTAAGTTGTTTTTCATTATATGATATACTGTAATTTCTCCATCGATGACTTATTTTAACTTTTCAGACTTACAGTGATTGTAAATGATGCTGTGTGGATTTGTGTATATGTTTTTATATGAACACAGATTTTCACTTCTCTTGCATTGATGCAAAAGTAGAAGACAGGTGTGATGGCTTACATCTATACTCTTAGCATTTAAGAGGGTGAGGCAGTAGTATTGTAATAGGTTTGGACTACATGATGTTTTTCAAAGTTAGAGTATGAATAAAAGAACAAAACAGTACTAGGCGCATGATTGCCAGGTCATGAACTAAGTGTTCATGTTCAGTTCATCAAAGTGACTATAACATTTTTGCATTCCTACTATTACTGTGTATAGAAAGTCTAATTTCTCCCCCATCCTCTCCAGCACTTGACATTGCCTTGTTATATTTTGTTTTAGCCATTCTAATAGGTGAACATGGCCTCTCTGCCTGGCTAATGATGTTGAGCCTCTTTCCATATGTTCATTTACCATCTACATACCTGCTTTGGTGCACTTTTAAAATCTTCTGCCATTTCTTTTTTAAAGTTTAGGGTGTTGGTGTACTTTAAAATTTCAGTTAATTTTGTGTGTGTGTGTTTGAGTCGTCAAGCATGTCGCTGTACATGTGTGGGTGTCAAAGGGTAAACCATGAACATAGATTGTTCTTGGACTTCATTTCTAGGAGTCTTTCCACTCCTAAGGTCTCTTGTTTTTGCTACACTGCGGGTCACAACATCTACTTTTATACTTGGGTTCTGGGGATCAAACTTAAATTGTCAGACTTGCATACACAAATACTTTTATCCTTCTGAACTATCTCCCCAGTTCTGTTTGTTTGGAGGGACTGCCATTTAGATGAGAATAACTGAACTTCTGATCTACACTCTACCTCTCAAATATTTGATGTCAAAAGCATACCACCATATCCAGATTAAATAAATCTGTGTGTGTGTGTGTGTGTGTGTGTTTATACTTGTACACATCATACCATGAATGTTTACTTATCACAAATAAATTTCTAATAAACACAATTTATGTATACCACCAGTACATTTCCAGTAGTTAATTGAGAACATTGTGGGCTTTTGGTAAGATAGTAGACCAGCATAGGAAGAAAAATCATTTAGTATACCTTTTAGAGTACTGGGCACCATAGTAACAAAAGATCTGCTTGTCTGACTTGTCTAGTCTTAAGAGCTTTGTAAAAATGTGTCATCAAGGCTTGGTGGTGTAAAAGCACTGGATCTGGGTTCAATTCCCAGTGCCCACATTAGAATTGTCTGTAACTCAAATTCCAAGGGATTTGACACCTTTCTGGCTTCCACAGGCATCAGGCACACACATGCTACACAGGCATACATTTAGGCAAAATACCTATATGCATTTAAAAAAAAAATGGTTTGAGACCAGCCTGACCTATAGAGCACATTCCAGGACAGAGCTACCTACCTACCTACACACACACACACACACACACACACACACAATGAATAATGAAAAAAATATTTTTAAGTACTCTCATTTCTTTTTAAATACTTTTCTCAGGCTTTGGGTATTTCTTCTAGCATTGCCTTGCAAAAAAGCATAGTTTAACATTTTGATGCCACCTATTTGTTTTTTAATGAAAACAGCTTTTGGTGGTATATCTAAGACTTCTTTGTCCAGTACAGTGTTTAGCACTCAGGAAGCAGAAGCGTGTAGATACCTGAGTTCAAAGCCAGCCTGGTCTACAGAGTGAATTCTAGGACAGCTGGGGATACACAGAGAAACTCTCTCTTGAAAAACCAAAAGGGGAAAAAAAAAAAAAAAAAGAATTGGCATAGTGGCACATGCCATAACTCCAGCCTGGACTACATAGAATTTGACTGCTGGCAGTGCTGGGAATCAAACCCAGGGCTTTGTCCATGCATCCTGAGCCATATTCCTAGTTTGATTCTTTTGTAGCACAGGCTATATAGGAATACCCTGTGGAAACCTTTTGGAGATTTCAGAATGGATAGAGAAGGGAGGAAGAGGACAAAGGAAGGAAATAATGGTAGACCTTTTTTTTTTTTTTTTTTTTCTGTAAAAAGCCAGATGGTGAATCTTTTGGATTCTGTGGGCCTTGTGGCTGTTACTAGTTTGTTATTACTCAACTATGTCATCATTGTTTAGGGGCAAAAATCTAACCTTAGATAGTAGACAGCTCAAAGAAAATTATTGTATTCTAGTAAAACTTTCTTTATAAAAGGTAATAAGTTGAATTTTTTGTCAGTTGATCAGCTGTTTAAAACAGAATGAATGGAGGAGGAGTAAAAGTGCAACTCTTAGAGGAGTGAAGAGAAGAAAGGCTTGTGAAATTCAATCCCCAGCACCATGAAAAGGAAGGAGGAGTAGGGGAGAGAAGCGAGAGAGAAAGAAGGAAAAGAAGGAAGAGATGTTTTGAATCTCATTTTCTTTTTGTTTTTTAAGATTCATTCATTTATTTATTTTATATATGTGAGTACACTGTCATTGTCTTCAGATATACCAAAAGAGGGTATCAGATCTCATTACAAATGGTTCTGAGTCACCATGTGGTTGCTAGGAATTGAATTCAGGACCTCTGGAAGAACAGTCAGTGCTCTTAACTAGTGAGCTGTCTCTGCTGCCCTTGAATCTCATTTTTAACAAACTTCATCTTCAAGTTTTTTGTTGTTTCTTTCTTTTTGTTGTTGTGTTGTTTTTGACACGGGGATTCTCTGTATTCCTGGCTGTCTTGGAACTCGCTCTGTAGACCAAGCTTGCCTTGATTCTCCTACTTCTCTGGAGCACTATGGCTAAAGATGTGCAGCACCAGCATATTAATTTTTAACATTAATCTCTGTGCTCTCTTCTGCAGCAGATGCCTTTGTTCATTTGTTTGTTTTTGAGATAATGGTCTATTTTAAAATCCCATGACCACAGTTTTTTGTGATTAAATTTTAGTGCTTTCTACTTAAAATTGACTCTGAGCCATCTTCTATTAATACACATGTGTTAGCTACATTTTGTACTTCTTTTTCAAGCTGAAAAGTAGTATGTTTCTTTAGATTACTAACTTGCAGTGATATGGTCATTGCTGTAGGGCAAATTCTTATCATGGGGTTGGTTTCATAATAAAACTTTTAGTAGAAGTTGCCAAACTCTCTTTCAGAAAGCTGGTGCTGTCTTATGTATGTCACTTTATGAGACTGTTCCTTCTCCTTCCTATTTACAGGATATGTATTTTTAAACTTTTTATTGATTCTTTGTGAATTTCACATTATACACTCCAGTCCCACTCATCTGCCTGTCTCCTCATATCCACCCTCTGCCCTTACAATCTCCTCAAGAAGAAAATAAACACACAAACAAGAAAAACTAAACAAAGCATAGAAAATAGAAAACATCTTGTAAGCTATAGTATGTCACAATATGCTCCACAATACCCCTCTGTGCAAACATTTTCACTTGCAAATGTTCATTGTAGTGAGCCATTGGTCTGGTTTGAGGTCTAGTTTCTGTGATGCCATCAATATTGGATCTACACCAGGACTTCCCTCTGTTATCTTGGTATTGTCCTATGTCGTGGAGATCCTGCAGCTTTTGGAACAACAAGACTGGCCTTTTTGAGCCCACTAAGAGTTACAGATGATGTCGATTTTGGGGTTGGCCAACTCAAACCCCTGAACCTGGGCTTAGGTAATAACTGAGCTTATCACCAGAGTGAGGTTTCCAGCACTGCTCCAGTTAGGCTACCCTTTGGCAGGATCCCTCTCCCTCTTGGGGCTGGCTCACCTGCACCCATGCCTACAGAACCAGCTCCGTTGTGCTGCCCAGTGGAGGTACAGGGCCCACTCTCCCCAAGTGCTGCAGACAGTGAGGGATTGGGCTAGTTCTCCCATTCTCAAACCCTTATGAGCTGCTGGATCCCCGTGTATGCCTTCAACATTTAGGGCCACTTCCACTGTGCTGCCCTGTCAATGTGCAGGACCCACTACTTATAGGATTTTATCCATCCTATATGACCAGTAGAAACAGACTATCATTTCATTTTGCTTTTTTATTTGGGGGAGGGTGGGGATGAGTCTCATAGAATCTAGTGATTCTCAACCTGTGGGTCGAGCTTCTTCTTGGGGGTTGACTGACCTTTTCCCAGGGTTGCATATCAGATATCCTTCATATCAGATATTTACATTATAATAGTAGCAACATTGAAATAGCAATGAAATAATTTTATGATTGGATGTCACCACAACGTGAGGAACTGTATTAAAGGGTCGATGCATTAGGAAGGTTGAGAAGCACTGTCATAGACGATTCCATACTGAAGGTGAGCATGGTTATGATCCTCCTGCTTCTACCTCCTTCTATCATGGTAGCATGATAGCTGTGTGCCACTGTGCTAGCTTACATGGTGTCTTGGGTTTGTCGTCTCTTTGAATGGCTATCATCATGAAGTTGTAGTTTATATCATTGTCTACCTTTCTGTTAGTTATGTGTTGGATTTTAATTATTAATTGGTAGATGTATTGACTCAACTTTATTCAGCCCTAGCGATGTTGAGATTTTAGGCAAGGTACTTCTTAGTCATTGCCATCATCCTGTGCCTTGCAGAATATTTAGTTAACAGCATCCTGTAATGTGCTCACTAAACACGGAGAATATGTGGGCACATACACACTGAGGCTAACCAAGAATGCCTGCACACATCATCACATCCTCTCCTTGATGGGTGAATTTCCCAGCATAACAAATACCAATCAAAATGATACATAGCAGATTTTTTTCCCAGTCTCTTGCTGCTTGTCTTGTTTCTGGTGCTTTTTGCCAGACAGCTTTTGGTTTTATGATACCTGGTTTTTTGTTAACATACTTTACAGAGACGAAGGAACTTACACAGCTTTAAATGAGTAATAAACATGGGAAATTCTTACTGTTTGCCTGTTTGAGAGTTAAGAGAGTAGGAAACAGGTCTAATTTTTACCCTTCTCCCAGTGACTCAAGGAGTAGGAGAGAAATATCCGTGCAAGAATTGTGTTCGGCTTTATGTAATCTCTGGCGAAGCCTTTTTTAATGTGCTAGACATGGAACCTAGTGCCTGCTGCATACCAGGCAGTGCTCTGCTACTTAGCTCTCAAAAGTTTTTCTTTGTTTCTTGTTTTCTTTTAAACAAAAAGGTTTTATACGGTTAAATATAGCCTAGGCTGGCCTTGAACTTTCTATACAGCCTTTAAATTCCTGGTCCTCCTGTCCTCGCTGCTTTAGTATTGGAATTGCAGGAGTGTACCTAAACCCAACCTTTGCAGAGTTGTGTTTAAAGACAGTCAAAGGCTTATGCCTTGTGGGCTTTGAATTTTCACAAATTTAAGCTACACATCTTAAGTAAGGAGGAGGGGGTTGCTCACTGAGCTCTCCAGGCAGGTGAGTGCATGTGAAGTAGTGACTACAAATTTAAAAGCAGGGTCAAAGAGCCTCCCAGGTTAGGCCACTGCACCCCAGTGTCTGTTGAACAAACTAGGTAGTAACTCTTTTCAAAAGTTTGATCTTGGTGCCCTCAGATGCATCTATACAGATTTTGCTCCAAAGCTATACTGGGCTGTTTGCCCCTGAAAGTAGATTTTCCAGAACTGGCAACTGTGAACCTGTCATCCCATGCGCCCCTCCCCCCTTCCCCAACACACTAAGTACTAATCTCTTTCTGGTTCTAATAGCTGTATCTTTGGAGATAGAAAGAGCATTTGGAGATAATTGACCAGCAGATGTCCAAAGTTGGATTGCAGGGGTGTATACATCATAGGCTTTTCTGTATCCAGCTGTAATCCACAGTGATGACAGGAAAAAGCAGTTAGGAATGGAAAGCTTTTGAGACATACAAACTTTTTTCTCTTGAAATTTTGAGCTATTGTACTGGGGTTACAGTTGGTTTTTGTTTGTTTGTTTTGTTTTGTTTTCAGGGTTCTTTAAAGCTATATTTATGTATAGGTGTGCTCATCCACTAGGGATAGAACCCAAGGTCTTGTGCATGTTCTGTTAATGAGCTACATCTTCAGGCCTCTCTTCAAAGATCCTCTTACTGAGCCAGACCAGGTGGCACATACCTGTAATCATAGCACTTGGGAGGTAGGAGCAGAGAATCAGAAGTTTAAATCCAGTCTCAGCTGCATGGTGAGTTGTAGACCGTCTTATGCTACATTAGACACCTATCACACAAAGTCCTCTTACCCAAGTGTGAAACCTCATAACTGTAATCCTAGATCTTGGGAAGCTGAGGCAGGAGGATCATCATGTTTGAGGCCACCCTGAACTGCATAGTTCATTCCAGGCCAGCCTGGCTTAAAAGTGAAACTGCCTTTAAAAAACAAAAAACTGTTGGTGAACATGGTTGAACTTAAGATTTGTTTTGTGTTAATGGAATTATTTTGTAGAGCAGTTTTAGTTTTACAAAAAAGATTATGAAGAAGCTAGTGAGGAACTGGTGAGATGGTTCAGTGGGTAAAGGTGTTTGCTGCTTAGTCTGATCTGAGTTCAAAGGAAGGGGAGAACTGCAGGTTTTCCTCTGGCCTCCATGCTCTTGCACACATATACACATACACACAAAATAAATAAATGTAATCTTTAAATGTAAAGAAGTGGGTAGCTAGAGAGATGGCTCAGGAATTAAGTATCCCTACTGCTCTTCTAGAGGACCCAGGTTTGGTTCCTATCACCCATGTAGTAGTTTACAATCATCCATAATTCCAGTTTCAGGGCTGGTGAGACGGCTGAGTGGGTAAGAGCACCGACTACGCTTCCAAATCCCAGCAACCACATGGTGGCTCACAACCACCCATAATGAGATCTGACGCTCTCTTCTGGTGTGTCTGAAGACAGCTACAGTGTATTTATTTATAATGATAAATAAATCTTTGGGCTGGAACAAGCAGGGACTGAGCAAGCGGGGCTGATCAGAGTAAGCAGAGGTCCTAAGTCAATTCCCAACAACCAGATGAAGGCTCACAACTATCTGTACGGCTACAGTGTGTACTCATATGCATAAAATAAATAAATAAACCTTTAGAAAAAAAATTTAAAAAAAAGTAATTCTGGTTTGAAGTAATCTGACTCCCTCTTCTGGCTTCCACAGACACCAGGTATACATGAAGTGCCCTTGTATATAAGCAGGCAAAACATACACATAAAAATAAATTTTCAAAAAATAACAGTTGTATTCCTTTTATATCCTTCCCCAATAACCTTTTCCCTATTACAAACATCTTGCAGTTAGATACATTTGTTACAATTAATGAAACAGCACTGGCATATTATGTAATACCTGAGGCCTGCAATTCACATTAATGTGTATGAGTGTTTTGCCTGCATGTGTATTTGCACTATATGCATGCCTGCTACCTACAGATATTAAAAGAAGTCAGGTGAAGTTACAGATTACTGTAAACTAACTTGTAAGGGCTAGGAACCAAATTTGGGCCATGTTTAAGAACAGCAAGTTATGAGCCACCTCTGGAGTCCCTGTTTTTGTCTGTTTGTTTTGGGGTTGTATGTTTCACTTGTTTGTTTAGTTGGAGTCTCTCATATCTCATGATGGCTTTTACCTTGATATGAAACCAAGAATAGCCTAGAAAGTCTGCCTTTTTTTTTTTTTTAAGGCAGGGTTTCTCTGTAGCCCTGGCTGTCCTGGAACTCACTCTGTAGACCAAGCTGGCCTCGAACTCAGAAATCCACCTGGGTGTGCCTCCCAAGTGCTGGGGATTACCCACCACTGCCGGGCAGAAATTCTGCCTTCTTAAGTGTTGGGATTATAGTCATGGATCACCACACTTGGTACTGTCCCTGTAGTTTTGCCTCTTATTGATAAGTCATACAATTGGAATCATATAGTATGGCATTGCAAACTGTTTCTTTGACTTAATAATATGCATTTAAAGGTCTTGCTTACTGGGAAGAATGTAGCTTAGTGGCAGAGTGCTTACCTAGCATGCTCAAGGCCCCAGGTTTGATCCCAGAGCCTACTCCCCCCCACCCCCTTCCCCCCCCCCCCCCCACCCATACACACACAAGGACTGAGAACTTTGGGGGTTTAGCTCAGTGATAGAGTAACACCAGGTAAAAGGAAAATTAAGGCTAGGGACATGGCTCAGTGTTAGAAGAATTATCTAGCTAGCTTCTCCTTGCCTTTTTGTGGCTTAATAACTCATTTCTTTTTAGGTTATTATTGATAAAGCAGCTGTTTGTAAACATAGTTGATCTCTTTGTATGAATATAGGTAAGTGGATATGGCATATGTATGTTTATCTGGGTGTGTGCATGCATATGTATGTGAAGGTACAAGTTTATGTGGAAGCCAGAGATCACTATTGAGTGACTTCTTCTATTACATTGTATTAAAACGCCATGGCCAGAAACAACTCACAGAAGAAAGTTTACTTGAGCTTAAAGTCCATAATGGTGAGGAATATGTCACAGCAGGCAGGCAGAGTAGGAAAGTGCAAAATCATCTCTATCCACATTCAGAAAGCTCAGAGAGCAAACTGGATGTAGCACAAAAACTCTCAAAGCCCACTCCCAGTGGCTTTACTTCTTAAAAGTTTCACAACCTACCCAAAGAGTGCTATTAGTAAGACACAGGGCAAGATTAGTGTGGGATACACTGACTGTAGTGAGGTCCACATATATACTACACCTATTTTTTGAGATAGGGTCTTTCACTGAACCTGAAGCTTATTGATTCAGCTAGGCTGGCTGGCCAAAGAGTTCCATGGGTCTCCATATCATGTTCACACCTCCCAATGCTAGGATTATAAGTATGTGCCAACTCATCCAACTTTTATATGGGTGCTATGGATATCAACTCAATTCTCCATGTTTGTGACAGCAAGCTCTTTACGAACTGAATCATCTCCCCAGTAGTTGATCTTTTAGTACAGAAAAGAAAATCCCTTAAGTGCAAGATGTAGTCATTTATCTCTGCCTTCACATACCCAAATGAACATCTAGAATTTACCTGATCTTACTTTTCTTTGCAGATTTTTAAATAATACAATGTCTAATGGTTATGAAGACCACATGGCGGAAGACTGCAGGGATGACATTGGGAGAACGAATTTAATTGTCAACTACCTCCCTCAGAACATGACCCAGGAGGAACTACGAAGTCTGTTCAGCAGCATTGGCGAGGTTGAATCTGCAAAGCTTATTCGTGATAAAGTAGCAGGTAAAGAGCCTAAGCGGTTTCTTGAAGGAGACATAGTTGGCTATGCTGTTAATCATTGGCTTCCTTGCTGGTGACTCCTTAGTATAGAATAGCTGCAGGCTAGAAACCATAGCTATAAGTGAAGTTTTGTTCTTTAACCTCAGACTACTTTTCTACAGCCCCAGTATAAGATTGGACAGAGATAGGGGTAGGAGTTGTGGGAGTATCCTAGAGAGCTGTTTCAGCATTTGCTATTCTTGCAGAAAGTAGAGTTTGGTCCTCACACACTTAATCAAACAGCTTACTGCATATGTAACTCCAGCTTAGGGAAGCTGATGCTCTCTGCTGACCTCATAGGCACGCACACATGTGTACATAATACCACCACCTCTACACACACAAAAATCCATAATTAAAAATAAAATACATCTTAAGAAAATTTGAAGGTAAGGTTCTCCCACCCCCCACCCCTAAAAGAGCTTGGAGTTTTTACAAGTTAAAACACATACCAGGAGTGGTGGTGCATGTTAACATCAGGGCATCTAAAGCCTGTGACATCGTATGGGTGGGTCTCACAGACCTGTTGCCAGGGCAACAGCCACCATATTCCCAGAATCCATTGGGCTCACCTCCCACCTTTACCTGTGGCCATTACGTC
>JADRCD010215609.1:28338-76337 GCA_019843815.1 Montemys delectorum
GGTGGCTGTTGCCCTGGCAACAGCCACCATATTCCCAGAATCCATTGGGCTCACCTCCCACCTTTACCTGTGGCCATTACGTCAGAACATATATATACACATACATACAGGGAACTTCCCCACACACACACACTCTCTCTTTCCCTCCATCCGTCCCTGCCTGCCTCCCTCCCTCCCTCCCTCTCTTCCTGCTACTGCCCCCATCTCTCGCTCTCAATTAAACCTCTTACACATGGAACTGTTTGGGCCTAGTGTGTGTGGTATGTTCTGACTCCACCCGCCGTTCTAACACATTGGTGCATGCCTTTAATCCAAGCACTTGGGAGACAGACGCAGGTAGGTCTCTGAGTTCCAGGACAACCAGGGCTAGAGAGAGACCCTCTCTCAACACAACAAAAAGCACATGTACAAAATGAGAAGTGAGAGGAGAAAAATGGGGGGATAGCACAAATGGAGTGCTCTGAAAAGTGTGCGGAGCCAAATAATTGTACAAATTGATCAAGTTTCCACATGTAGAAGGGACCCTGCTGGGCCAAGCACTGACAAGCACAATTGAACCTTTCACCAGCTGGAAATCTGGAGTCAGGAGCACGGTGCCTGAAAGCCATGTGCTTTAGCTCTCTCATGGTATGACTCTTAGGCCTCTAGGCTCCCATCCATTCAGTAGACAGTGACACTTTTTTTAAAAAAATTATTTATTTTATTTACATGAGTACACTGTAGCTTTCTGTAGACATACTGGAAGAGGGCATCAGATTCCATTATAGATGGTTGTGAGCCACCATGTGGTTGCTGGGAATTGAACTGAGTGAGAGACCTCTGTAAGAGCAGTCAGTACTCTTAACTGCTGAGCCATCTCTCCAGCCCACCAGTGACACTTTTAAGTCATGCCTATACCTACCTCATAAGTATTTGTAAAAGGCCAGGTTCTGAGAGTGTAGCTTCAGGAGTTCAGTGCTGCAAATTAAAAGGCCTTTTCTCCTTTTAATCCCAAGTCTGTAGATTAATGCACTTAGAGCTTTAGATAATTAATGAACTTTAGATAATACACAAATTGAATAATTGAAGAATATTAGATTATTCAGGGTATTGTCCTGCATACGAGTCCTGCCCAAATGGCTTTTAGATGCTTTTCTCTACCACTGTTTTGGTGGAAAGAGTTCTCAGCAGCATCTTTATTAGTCCTGGGCTTTGGAGTCTAGCTCTTGGTTCTCATGCCCTGACTTCTTTCTGTTTTAGAGGAATATAAGCTTTTGTTAGTAGGAACTCCTTGATTAGGCAAGGTTAGTCCTGAAAGAACTAGTTTTAAAGAAGTAGAGGCATTGGAAAAAGCTGTCTTAGTTAGGGTTTTGTTGATATGAAGGAGACACCATGACCATGGCAACTCTTATAAAGGAAAACATGTAATTGGGACTGGCTTACAGTTTCAGAGGTTTAGTCCATTATCATCATGGTGGGAAGCATGGCAGTGTCCAGGCAGACATGGTGCTGGAGGAGCGAGAGTTGCATCTTTATCCAAAGGCAGATAGAGAAAGACTGGGTTACTGGCCGTAGCTTGAGCTTATATAACCTAAAAACCCACCTCCACAGTGACACACTTTCTCCAACAAAACCACACCTCCTAATAGTGCCAGTCCCTAAGGGTCTGTGGGGGCAAGTTTCATTCAGACTACCACAGAAGCAAAAGTGGGATTAGAAAGTGATTTGAATTCCCAGATATAGGGCTTCTCTCTGATCTGCAGACAGTTTTGGGAGTTGTGGAGAAGGTACCTGCTAAGCTCAGTAATGTCTTGTTAGCAGCCTTTCACTCCAGTTCAGTGAGTGGCATACCTGAGATACTCATCCTACCCTTACTTTACTTCCCTTGCTGTCAGATTTCACTGTTTATCTCTCATTCAGTGGCACCACTCTGCCTAATCCTGTGTCTCCTTTTCTCTAGCTGGATCTCGGCCTGCCCATCCCAGTAAGACAGTATTTACATCTATCTAGCTAGGTATGCTGCAGTCCCAGGCCTACTCATTGGCACATGGGTAGCCCCATCTTTAATAACCTTTCTGATTTTTGGGGTTTTTTGTTTGTTTATTTGTTTAATTTTCTTTGGTTTTTTGAGACAAGGTTTCTCTGTATAGCCCTGGCTGTCCTGGAACTCACTCTGTAGACCAGGCTGGCCTCGAACTCAGAAATCCGCCTGCCTCTGCCTCCCAAGTGGTGGGATTAAAGGCATGCACCACCACTGTCCGGCCCTTTTGTGTTTTCTTTTCTCCGGCCCTCAGTTAGTTTTCACTCAGATCTGATTACCACCTACTATTTCACAGAAGAACTAATGACTGACTCCTCTCTGCCCTGATACTTTCCTCCCTGGCTACTCATTACCCATGAACTATCCAAGTTACACACTTGTCCTTGGGTCTCTCGAGGATCACCAAGCCAGGGCTTCAGTTACCTTCTTAGGTTCCCTGATGTCCTATCTTGTGCATGGCTGTACACTGGGAGATGTTGAACAGCATTTCTAGCCTCTACCCACTCACTTGAAACTGGTAGCACCGTCTAAGTTGTGAACATTAAAGTATGTCTCCAAACATTATCTTGAGTCTTGTAGGAAGCAGGAAAGCTCTGGGGTGAGAACCACCACTGTATGTTGTCCTCCCATTTACAGGCTGTCGGTGTCAAATCCCCTCTCTGTACTTCCTTCTAGAATCATCCTCTTCCTATGGCTGTCTCTCTGCCCTTAAGGCCACACTCCTATCTTTCACAGCTGCTCCTTTCCCCATCCTTGAGCTTCAGATTATTCCATAGGCCTTTTCCAGAGCTGTTAATCAGGTTTAGTTTAGTTTGTTCACTCTCCTGACCAGATAGGCTCTCCTGAGTTTGCACTATACTGGTACTTACTTTGTGCCTTTTTCTTAGCTGATAATACCACTGTCTATACAGTAGCTTTACTCAGAAGGACCAGGTCTCAGAATTCATGCCCTTCGGTGCTTCTGTAGATTTACCTTGTCCTACCTCTCCCACAAGAGTCATCCTAGCCCAGGACATCATTACCTTTATCTATTTTGTTGATGTGGCCTCTTTAACTGGCTACCCTTTCCACCTTCCAGACTTCCCTTCAGGTTCTAGGCTCTGTTGACTTAACTATGCCTTCTGCAGCTCTGTCTAGTCACCATAAGTGCTGGCTTGTGGATTTTCATAACAAACCATCCTGCACTGAGGTTGACACTATCAAGTCCAATATATTCATTTTGCAAATTGATACTATGGGTCAGCTGGGCAGCAGAAAGGGGACAGGGTGACTAGGGTAAAGAGAATGCTCATTGTGTTGGTTGGGAAGCTTCCAGTGTTTCTGGGCAGCCAGGGCAAGCTCCTTGTTGGAGTCATTGCATTTGCTGTTAGCATTTTTATCTACAAACATAAAGTACAGGGTGTCATTTCAGCGTCTACCTGATATCAGAGCTTGCTGTGCAAGCTGTAGCTGTTTTATGTGTCCCTTGAGGAATTAGGAGTCTGCCTTCAACCCTCATGGTTCCATGTTTTCCCTTCTCATCTCATAGTCATGGACCTCTGGTCAGGGTTGAATCCACACCTGCTGTGCACCATACCCACCCTCAGCCTGGACTGAGTTGTTATTTTCCAAATATCCCTAGTCCAGCTCTCAGGACTGCTGAACAGTTTTCCTTTTATAAGAATACCTTATCACACTTTGCCAGCTTTACTACTTTCCCCTCAGCATAATTCAACTTTGCTCCTCATTTTAAAAGCAAAACCAAAAAGAAAAAAAACCTGACTAGGTGTAGTGCCAAATAACTTTGATTTCAGCACTTTAGAGGCAGAAGCAGGCATATCTCTGAGTTTGAGGCCAGCCAAAAGCTACATAGCAAGACCCTGTCTCCAAAACAAAACAAAAAAAACAACAGCATCAGCAAAAAGCAGCAGAAATACTACAAGCTGAATGTAAAGCTTAAATTACCCATTTTTATCATTTAATACTCTTCCTTTCATACTTCATTTGTTGCATATCCTCTATAAGTAATACTGTGAGCTATATAGCAATCCGTTCTTCCTATCTGAACAAGTTTTCCCCCCATCATTACAGAGGTTGTGTAATACTCTGTATTCCATATTATAAGCTCCACAGCTTACAGTATGCTTACATCACTCTGCTTACTGGCTATTTCCATAGACCAGTTTTGAACTGGCCCTGCTTTCTACTATCAATGCCCTGGGCCCTATAGAATTCCTCCTCTGCTAGCTGATAAAGCAAGTGGTGTTAGATCATGTGCATTTCTAAGGAAGCCTATCATCTCTATTTGCTTGCTAGCCACCTTTCTATATTCTCTAAAACACCCTTCTTGTCCTTTGGCTCTTAACATTTCTTGTGGTCCCTCTGTCACATATACCCTATGATTCTCAGTGAAGTCTTCTTGGAGCCCCTATACACCTTTAAAGAAAGATTGGAGTTGGGTAGGTGGGGAGAATCGGAAAGGAGTTGGTGGAGGGGAAATATGTGGACAAAATTTAAAGAACAAAACAAAAAAACCTAAACTTTGTTCCCTGTGTTCTTTATACCTATAATACCCATAGATCAGTGTGCCTCTTTACCCTCAGCAGAAAAAAATCCCTTTTTTCTTTCTTTTTCTTTTGAGGGGAGGGAGTTGTTTGAGACAGGGTCTTTCTTTGTAGTCTTGGCTGTCTTGGAACTTGCTTTCTGGACCAGGCTGGCCTCAAACTAGAGATCCACCAGCCTCTGCCTCCCAAGTGCTGAGATTAAAGGTGTGTGCTGCTGCTGCCCAGCAAGAAGCTCTTTTTTGCAGTAGACAGTGATCAGTACAAAGACCTAGGCCTGGTCAACATGCAGAGAGTAAGAGATTGGAGTGGTCAGCACCTTATTTTTTGAGACACGATCTGTCATGGTACCTGGAGTTTACTGATTTGGATAAGCAGATTGTCCAGCCAATGAGCTTCAGAGATCCACCTATCTCCACTCCTCATTCTATTTCATGCCCGAACACTGAGATCACAGGGTTTTGTTTTGTTTTGTTTTGTTTTGTTTTGTTTTTAAATGAAGCTTCATAGTAAGCATCCCCCCCTTTTTAAGATTTTTTTTTTATTACTATTATTTGTCTTATATATATATGATGAGTACACTGTAGCTGTCTTCAGACACCAGAAGAGGACATCAGGTCCCATTACAGATGGTTGTGAGCCACCATGTGCTTGCTGGGAATTGAACTCAAGACCTCTTGAGAAGTAGTCAGTGCTCTTAATCACTAAGCCATCTCTCCAGACCTCAGGGATTTTTTTAAATATGGAGTTCCCAACTCAAGTCCACATGCCTGCATAGTAGGAACCTTTTAAATAACCATCTTTAGCCTCTTAGTTCCTATTTCTAAAAGAGACCTCCTAGGGACTCAGCGTTATAACTCTAGACAATGTGAGGAGCCAAAGCATCAAGACTGTGGGATAAGGAACTATCCAGTAGTCACACTACAGAATAACTGCTAAGAGTATTAAGTTGGGGGCATGAGGATCTCCATAAAAGGTCCCATGTGCAACATATCTGGGCTTCACATCTTTACCCAACTCTCTGGTGTGGCCAGACCATTGTACCTCTAAACACCTGTTAAGTGCTTCTCTACCTTACTATGCTCAAGCAACAGAGCACATCCTATTTATCCTGACCTCTAGAATAGAGCATCTGTTTTTCTCTTGCAGGAGCCACTGCTTTTATGCTTTCTACTCTATTCATGAGGCTGCTCTCTTTTACCATTGGCTCTTCTGACACTGTTTGTGGCATAGGGGTAGTAAAACTGCAGAGAAGCTTTAAAGTGGACAGTCAGCACTTAGTAGGCAACTGGTAGGCGGCTTGAATATGGGGAGAAGTAGTGATCCCCAAACGACTGTTTGTGTATACAACAGTGGGACATCTAGACTGAAATCTTTCTTCAGCCTGAGGCTGAGGATACTGGAAGTCTCATTCCTGTTGCTTCTGTTGACTAGTACCATAGGATTCTGTCTGCCTTTGGAGAAAGGAGAGATCAACCTGAAAGGGGCCTGAGGGTTGGGGAGCAGCAGTAGTTGGGGACAAGTGAAGCTTCCACACAGTCGGCTGGGAATTTGGGTATTGAGATCTGCCTAGAGTTAGGGTCAGGTGGCCAGGGCTCTGCAGATGGGATAATAATTTCACAAGAGGGACCAACATGGGGGAAGGAGAAAACTCATTCTTGAAATGTGTCTATTTTCCAAATACTTGCTGTGGCATGGGTGCACACAAACATGTATACACACAAATATAGTAAAACAATTTTTAAAATAAAGTATTGGAAAAGTGCCAATACAACTTAAAGAAAATAGGTTCTCTGGTTTGTTCAGGTCTTGTTATCCGCAGAGCAGATGGCTTCCTGGGTTCTGATTGCAGCAGACTCTCAACACAAAAGTCTCTGCCTCCAATGAGTTTGTCTTACAGCTGCTCTCTCAGGTACCCCGAACAGAATGAAGTGTCTGCCTGAGCTGGGAGGATGAGTCAAGTTTCTTGTGGCTAGACATCCTCTAAGGCTCCTTCCTGACTAGCACTCCAGTAGCTCTTCCTCAGCCTCTCCTATATGCCATGTCCACACCCAGGTAGTGTTGTTCCTGCCTGACCTGAGTATTTCACAAAGAGGACATTGGGATCTTTTGTTGCTACCTTAATTTTTATGCCTCTCACCTCTCATTCCAAATTTATGCTGGTGACATTATTATAGTCGATTTTGCTGTCAGGAAGAGCTGGGGGAGCTAGGCCAGGGCTGTGAACTTGTGGCCAGGGCCACTTAGGAGGCTTAGGATATTGTCAGTTCAGCTTTTCCCCACTGCCCAGTTGCGCTATACTCAGGAAAGAGAGGGAACCAGTACTAGATGGTAATTTCTGAAACCCTTCTCTCTGGGAATTCGGGTTTCAGAAATTAATAGACTATATGGCCACTGTCCACTGCCTCCTCTTCTGTCAGGCCTCATAGTCCAGCTAGCACCTTTGGGACTACTAGGCAACATTTCACAAGATGCACTCAATAACACATCGTTACATTTTTTCCTCTTCAAGAAACAAGGTATCTTTTATGTGTATGCACATACACAATAGCTCTTCTATCAGAGACTAACTTAACTCAGTTCTTCTACCACATGGCCTCAAGGATTGAACCCAGGTCATCAGGCCTGGCAGCAAGCACTTAACTGTCCGAGCCTTCTCACTGGCCCAGTTTTTAAGGAATTTTAATTACAGGTTACCTTGGTTAATTGCAAAGATGTACAAGTGTGCACAGAAAAAGTTTACCACCATCTCAAGAGTGGTTCCTCAGTGTACCTCCCTTGGCATTTTGCTATGTTACCCTATCTTTTCTTTTTCTGACTTTGCCTATGTACCTCCCCTCCACCTGCTCATTGGAAGCTAGTTTACCAATGTCCTGTTCTCTCTTATAGGGCACAGCTTGGGCTACGGCTTTGTGAACTATGTGACTGCAAAAGATGCAGAGAGAGCAATCAGCACACTGAACGGCTTGAGACTCCAGTCCAAAACCATTAAGGTAAAGAGATGTTGATCTAGAGGAAAAGCCTTAACTAGACCAGAATGGGGTATAAGAGTATTCTAGACTCAGTACCTACAGGTGCTAGGTGTGTTATTCATAAATGGGGTGCCAAGCATAGCAGCTGTACTGGAAGAGACCCAGAAGCCAGGCATATTCTGTCTCTACCTTGCTGCCCCTGCACTGGGGTAATTTTTTTGAAAGCTTTACTTGCATGCACATCCTAACCAGCCACAGATCACAGCTCTTAATAGCTAACTTATCTTCTGTGTTCTCACTGGTCCTGGTGTTGTATTCTGGTTGCAGAGATCAGGGTGAAGGGTTTTGTATCTCTATGCCTAACCAGCTATCTTTTCTCTGTGACAGACTGACAACTACAGTGAGGAGATGGACTAATCAGGCTCAGGTGCAAATTCACAGGCCTGCTAGAGCCACATGATTCATACAACTCATACATAACAAAGGAAATTGTAGGTTAGACCCTTCCACATAGCGTCTCAGGCTCCTCATCCCACCCCAGAGAGCATGAGACCCAGTTTAGGATAAGAAGCTGACTTTTCTTTTTCCTCTCCAGTAAATGAAATGGCTTTTCCAGAGTGGGGGGAAAGGAGGGGCCAAAGCTAGAGCTTGAAAATGGGTGCTCAGGCACCTGGAATGTAACACCAGTTTAGCAGTTTCTCATCACAAGATAAGAACCTGGAACTTAAATAAGAGCACAGAACCCTGGGGGAATGGTACATTTATTTTAGTTTAGTAAATTTATTTATTGTGTTTTTTGTTTGTTTTTATTCTTGTGTTATTTTTGATTTGAGTTTTTTTTTTTTTTTTTTTTTGGTTTGGTTTGGTTTTGAGACAGGATTTCACTATATAGTCCATATTGACCTTGAACTTGTTGTTCCCTGCCCCTGTCTCTGGAGCACTAGAATTCATTATATGTGTTCACATCATAAGTGACTGAGGTTAGGTCATTTAGCAGGTATTTATGTGATGCCAGTATTCCCCCAACTCTGTTCTAGATGCTGAATGAAATAGTAATCGTCAAAGTTTCCCCTCATGGAATTAACTGAGTAAAGTATAGTATGCGAGTCTGTAGTAAGTGTAGTACAGGGACAGAGGGAGCTGTGCATTAAGTAAGTAACAGGTCTATGCCAGCCACTTGCTCAGGGAAGTTACAAGTTTGCTGGAGCTACCCTAACATAGTATCCCAGACCAGATGTCCTAACCAGCAGAGACCATTCACTGCTCTGAAGTCTTGGGTCAAGGGGTCAGCAGAGTTGGTTCCTTCCAGGGGCTCTGGAAAGAATCCCAAAAAAGCATCTCTCTTAACTTCTAAAGTTGCTGGCAATCCATAGCATTCCTTGGGTTATAGAAGCATCCCCTTGTTCACCACCTCCATCTCTGTGACATTCTGCTTGTGTATGTGCCTGGGTCCACATTTTCCCTCTTTATAAGGGTGCAGTTGTATAGGACTAGGAGCCCAGCCTTCCATGTGTGACTTTGTCTTAACTAAGTCTCTGCAAACCAGATCACATTCTTTGATCCTGCAGGTTAGAGCTTAACCATGGGAGTCTAAATTGGACAGGTATGTAATTCAGCTACTCACAGATTTTTCAAGATCAGGACAGAAAAGCCTTGGATTTACACACACACACACAAAAAAAAGAATTGCTGAGACCATAGAAGGTCCTTGTGGAACAGCACAAAAGGATACACACAGGTTATATACACACATAGCAGTACCAGATGCTTTGCACAGCTCTACTGGACTCAGGTTTGACTTTGAAAAGGCAGACAGGGTTCCTTCCTGTGGTCCTTAAGACATTAGCATTGAAGTTTTCCTTAGCATTTGGCTCTGAAAAGTACAGCAAGTACTGGTCCTCAGCTCTCTCACTTGTGACTACAATTTGCCCCCCAGTCTTAACCTGAGAAAGTCAAGAAGAGCTGGCAGCCCTGGTGGCGGGGAAGACTGCCTCCTCCTTGAGCTGTCCTGCCCAAAATTTGATGTTTCCCACCAAAGGTTTTTGTAAAGTTGGAAACACTTAGTTGCAGGTACTTACCCATGGGCAGGAGTGAATGGATATTCTATAGGGTGTTGATGATGGACATGGACACTAAGCATCTATGAAAAGGGAAGCTGGAGAGGCTGTGGACTAAGGCAGAACAGCCATATGTATGTGTTGACTCCTGACTTAGATCAAAGAGTGGCCATATATCTACAGAGCTCTTGCTGTACAGGCTGGACCTTGGTACCAAAGGCCTGAAAACAAATAGGGAAGCATCCACTGCACTGCAGCTCCCCAATAGTCGTGGTGTGCCTTAGCATACTTCCAATCTGGTGTGTCACCCAAGAGGTTGTTAGCTCCTTGACATGTTTAAGTTGTTTTGTGTCCTTGAGACAGATCTGACTTCTTCCTTCCACTCCACCCCATTTCTACATTACTTGGTACACACACACACACACACACACACACACACACACCTCTCTGTACCCAGCATCCTGACTCAGCTTTGTGTCCCTTCCTACTAGCGTATCTCTCTACAGGCAGAAAGACCTCCTGCTAACTATACTGTTTCCTCGGGGCAGCTTTGGCCTCACCCTTCCTTTGTGATCATAGAGATCTCTACTACCTGTATTGCCTCTACCAGGAAAGCACCCAGAACTTTCCCTTCTGTTGCCTTTGGGACCTCTCTTCCTTTCTCTTAGCACAGGCATTAACACTAAGTGTTTGAATACTGATTACAGGGCCCCCTCAATGCAACATTCTTATGTAGGCATTTTTTAGTGTGCTTACTTATTGGCCTTTCCAAGAGTGCTCAGCTCTTGTATGCCACACCACAAATTCCTTGCAGGTGGCAACCCTAGCTCTTATGTTCATCAGGCAACATGAACTTGAATCCCAACTACTATGGGCCTTTAGTTTCTTTATATTTGTGTAATAGGAATGATTTCCTGCTTGTTAGAAATGCTGAGAACCAACTGAGGAAATGCTACAAGTTGTATGAGCTGTCTACTGGCCTGTGGGCTGCCAGAAAATGTCATTGCAAGAGATTGTCCTGTGTGCAATTACTTGCACACATTGGGTTTTCATAACACCAAATTTTGGTCCCTTCCTATGGTGCTTTGACTGCATGTAGGCCCTAATTCTGAGTTTGTTTGTGTGTTTGTTTGTTTGTTTGTTTGTTTTTAAGGTGTCATATGCTCGCCCAAGCTCAGAGGTCATCAAAGATGCCAACTTATACATCAGTGGGCTCCCAAGGACCATGACACAGAAGGATGTGGAAGACATGTTTTCTCGGTTTGGGCGAATCATCAATTCCAGGGTCCTTGTGGATCAGACCACAGGTACACACAGGAGCTAAGATAAGACTCTCTCTGAGCCCAAGACTAGGTGTTCTAGGGAAGAGAGAGAGAGATCAGTAATTAGCCTCCAAAAGGGGGCAGGTTGGACATGAGAGACCTTTGTTTTTATTTAATTGGGCTAGGAAAATAAAATGTCATTAAATGAAACTTGGGAGATAGACAGTGGCACATCCCTTTAATCCCAGTACTTGAGGTAAAAGCAAGTAGATCTGAGTTCATGTTCTGCCTGATTTGTATATGAAGTGCCAGGACAGACATAGTGCCCTCTCTCAAACAAACAAGCAGCAGCCACCCAGAGTTAGGCTAGGAAAAACATCAATATTCTGACACCTTCTCTAGACGCCCAGGTAGCTTTGGCTGGCTTTGAAATAGTTGGAAAGGTTTCTGTTTACCTATCCCATGAAGTTCTTACAATAAGGACATGGAGTGTCAATATATCTCCTCTTAAAGAGTCCCAAGAACTTATTCTGAAGCAACACCATTTGCTGTTTCAGATGGGCCTTCTTTAGTCCTCATGATTAGGATGCTCTTCTTCAGAGAAAGCATTCAATTCCTGTCTCTGACAGCTGGCTCCTTGGCAGGTCCCTCCCAGAACATCTCAGTATAGACTTGAACCGCAAATGTGGACTCAGATACTGAAGACTTGGACACACGCCCATAGCTATGTCCCACCACAGCTATCTGCTACTTGAAACCAAAACAATCCCAGTCAAATGACAAGTACAGCTCTCTTGGGAACATGATTATCCATTACCTCCACAGGGGGAGTGAGAAGTCGTTGGCACCAGAGAGGAAGAGTATGTTCAGAAACTGAGTAAAACCTGGGTACATGGGTGGGTGGGTGGGTGGGTTGGTTGGTTGGTTGTTTTTCTTTTTTTCTACCTCTTCAGTTTCTTCTCTATAAACCTTTTGTCCCACTCTTTGGCTGTGGGTAGTTTAGCCATAGAATTACCTCACCTGGGGGCACCTTCGCTTTGGAGAAACTTGTGGACCGCTTTATGGCTACACAGGGATGAAGCTTCACCTTGTGACAAGTGGGGCTGTAATGGTACTGTGTTGAACCTTATCCCCTAAGCTATGTGCTGTGGAGGAGGCAGGCATGTCAGCTATTGTGCCTCTTCCTGCCTGGCTGAGGCAGCTTATCGAAACAGACTGCAGGGTCACAATGGGAGCCTGAAGAAAGGAAGATGCCACCACACTCTCAAGTTCAGGCTCACTGCAGGCTCCCCAGGTACCTGCTCCTGGCATGTCACAGGGGCTCTGGTGTGGCCTGTAGCCTGATGTAAATAAACACTTACTTCAAGCAACCTCTGCCAAAAAGGCCTAGGTTCCCTCACACCATTGTGCTCCTTGCTTTGAATGGGCAGCAAGCTGAGAAATAGTATTTACTCAGCAGGAACTCCCACCTCAGTTTGCACTGCAAGTTATCAGTAGTCCCTGAAGGACTTGTTGAGAGAAACAGTGAGCCACATGGCTTCATTAAAGGAAGGAAGGAAGGGTGGATTTGAGTGAGTAACCAAGTCTCCCTGAGCCTGCTCCCTCAATCCCATGTGGCTTCTATGTCTGTCATGGCCTAGCATTGCTGGGTATGGGAAACTGAAGCAGAACCCCATTCCCAGCAACATACCACTTTTCTTAGAGTCTCCCTCTGCCTCTTTGGCATAGTTGGGCCCACCATGCAGAGAGTGTCACTTCTACAGGCAGTTCCCTCATCTGTTTGCTAGGAACTTTGTAATATCAGCCCCTTTCCCTAATTGGCTATGAACTCAGGATGAATTCACTCTTTTCCCTTGTCCTTCCCTGCTATTCTCAGATACTTCAGTAAAGACTACCACACTCTAAGCAAGAAAGATATGGCAGGACTGGCTCTCTTTCCTAGCCCCCTTTTCCACCAATGAAGCTATCTAAGGAGATATTCACTTGCTCCCACAGGGCTTCTGCTGGAGACAGGGACCACTCTAGGTGGGACATTATGAGGCCTGACATTCGTAGGAAGGAAAGGGTATGAGAGGTGGACTTGTATTAAATTCTTTAGATGACAGGCATTTGAAATTCAAAAAAGTGAGGACCATGGCACTGTGGTAGAGTGCATGCGTACCATGAGTAAGGTCCCAGGTCCCAAAGCTAGTACTAGAGGGAAAACACAAAGTACTTAACAGAGTATCCTTTGGGGCCAGCATGGTATGATAGCTCAGTAGGTAGAAATACTTGCCCCCAAGTCTAATAAATTCAAAATCTATGGGCGCCAAATGATGGAAGAAAAAAACTAACTCCCTCACATTATCTTCTGACCTCTACACCTTCACAGTGGCAGTCACATAAACACAAATACATGGTAAATAAATAAATTTATTTTTATTCATCATTGTCTTAGTTACTTTTCTATTGTTGTGATAAAAACATTGAGAAAGGCAAACTATAAAAGAAAGTACTTAATTTGCCTTAAGGTTTCAAAGGATTAGAGTTTGTGATGGCAGAGGGAATAGCTATCTAGGAGCTCACATTGTAATCCACAAGCACTAGGCAGAGAGAGACCCTCCCCTCCCCCACCCCATCCCCCTGAGACACTTCTTCCCAATAAGGCCATACCTCCTGACCCTCCACCATCTGGGAACTAAGTGCTTAGATAGATAGATAGATAGATACATACATACATACATACATACATACATACATACATACCTGTGGGAGCCACTCTCATTCAAACCACTACAATTATTTTTAAATATATTTTTATTTTATATGTATAAGTTTTTGCCTGCATGTATGTACTTATGCATACAATGCCTGAATAAATTTTTTTTTTTTTTTTTGGTTTTTGTTTTGTTTTTTAAATCAGAAAACAAACCAGATGAGGTAGCACAAGCCTTGAATCCCAACACTAGAGTCAGAAGCAGGTGGATCTCAATAAGCTTGAAGCCATTGCGGGCTATATGGTGGAACCCTACTTTTTAAAGAAGGAAAACTGGATGTTCTTTTGGGGATCTTCACATGTGGGACTGGATAGATGGCTCAGTTGTTAAGAGTGCTTGCTACTCACCCAGAACACCCAGTTCAGTTCCTAGCATCTACATGGCAGCTAGCTGTCTGCAACTCCTATTCCAAGGGATCAGATGCCACCTTCTGACCTCCACAGACTCTAGGCACACCCTGGTATACATAATTGTGAATTTTACTAGTTTACATATCTGTAATTTGTGCTAATTCTTGGTTTCTGTTGTTAATCCTGAAAACACTACCAAAAATAAAGCCCAATTCAAGGAAACTTTGTGGAAGTGGAGTCATAGTAATGGCCACTGGGGATGGGAAGCAGTGTCTTTCAGATACAACAGGACTTAGGCACATATGAACTCACAGAGGTAGGAGCAACATGCACAGGGCCAGCATAGGATCAAGCCAGATAATGTCTTGGCACAGAGGGAAGTAGACCTTATCTCCCATCCCTAACCAAGAAGTCATCTCCAATTGCTCACAAAGGAAAAACTAGTTTTCAATAATGGAGCCTCACTGGGTATGCAAACCACAGTTAAGGGTGGGCCCCATACCTCACAATAGACCGCCAACTCAGTGCTCTTGTTCTTTTCTGGTTTGTTTGGATTATTTCCCTCTTTGCTTTCTAAAATGAAAGAGAAAGAAGGAATGGAGTTATGAACTGGGAGGAGAACAGGGAGAGGAAAACATAATCAAAATATATTGGGGGAAATCTGTTTTCAATTAAAAAATAAAGTCCAAAACACAGGGCCGTCTTCTGAAGTATGAATTCATCAGATATTTACATGGATTTTTTTTTTTTACCCTCTACATGAGATACCATCCCCTTTTTGTTTCAGGTAATTTTTATTTGAAACCAGTTGCATGGAACCAACTTTGAACACAGGCTTTTCCTCAGCTTGGTCACAGGTCTCTGAAGTAGAATTACTGTCACTCTAAAGTAGCCTTGTATAAGAACTAATCAACCACAACTTAGAATTATATTGGCCTAAAGTTAGGTCAGTGTTCAGCTTTCCAGGATCAACCAAGCTATCAGTCTTGTTCAGTAAGAGTAAATACAGACAGCATCTGCCAGTGATGGGTCTTAAGGTGTTCCTTCAGGCTTAAGATTTATGACTAACTTAAGTGCCAGACTCTTTCTAGCACATAGCATATTGCTAGGTCTTGAATCACTAATTCAGTGGGTGCTATACATTTAAGTAGGGATCAGTTTTGATAGGTTTTACAGTGCTGGCATTGAATACAGAAGAATGGCTACTATGTGCACACATGGAGCCCACAGTGTTATAATCATATGACACTTGAAGATTGTCTAAGAAGTGATTGGGGAAAGGACCAAGATATAGGAGGAGACTAGAGGATACTTGACTCTCTTAACAGGTTACCCAAGGTTCTAGACCATTGTTATTCTTCAGTTGTGCTAAAGGGCCTTTGCCTAAACCAGGTTGATAAGTGCCATTAGAAGAGTCCTTGCCTGACATGCAGAAGGCCTTTCATTAAGTTCCTACCACAGGTGAACTAGGTACTGTAACACCTGTAATAAAGCATTAGGCAGTAGGAACAAGATTAGTTCAAGGTCATAGGTTTGAGGCTAGCCCTGTCTTCCAAAAAAAAAAAAAAAATGAGGATGTTTAGTTAAGTGGGGGTAGCTTCTCTTCCAGACTACATCCAGAACTCCAGCTCAGAGATGTTGTTCAGGCACATTCCTTAACACTTTTCTAACCAACTCTTCAGTGTTTGCAGCTCTTACCTGTGTCTCAATGTCTTGCAAGGGAGACTTTACCCCTTTCCTCTTCCCATGGTTTGGAATATGGCAGACAGGGCATAAAAGATGGACCCTCCCTTCTCACAGGTCCACACTTGGGCTGGACTGACCAGAGGCTCCGTTGAGCAGCCCAACTCAGGTCTCAGGCAGCTCAGTCTAGGCATAGGGTTCCAGTGGGAAAGCAAGAGTTGTCTTCAGATGGTACACTGCATCAGCTGGGTCCTGACTTCTATGCAGGAGCCTGTCGAGGAACAGAGGGATCCAGAATGTGTTCCTGACACTCCTAGTAAGTTCTTGGCAGCTCCTTTCCATTACCCTAGTTTGGTGGTTTCTAGTGGAGATAAGTAGCCTCATTTGTTTCTGAATGCAGCTATAAATCACAAAAGGTCCCAAGGTCTCACTCAGAAGGAAGTGCCCAAGAGGTAAATGAAGTCTGGAACAAAAAAGAGGAGAATGAAGAGCTGGCTCTAGGACACCACTACCATGTTCTGGAGTAAAGGAGAAGGATATAGGCTAAGGTCCTAAGCAAGCAGACATCCCCTTCAAGCAATCCAGAAAGGCCTAATTTAGAGTCACTTCTACCACCCTTCACCCTGCCAGGCCAATGTTCCTCCCAGAGCCCAAGGGGAGTTCTGACAGCCCTGCTCAAGGTCCAAGATTTACTGTATATTTTGTTATCCATAAGGTAACAGCTAAGTAGTGATAGAGAACAAGATTGCTCCTAGTGCATGTTTCTTTTTAAAAATAAATTCGGGGGCTGGAGAAGGGGCTTACTGGCTGCTTTTCAGAGAACTCAGGTTCAATTCCCAGCACCCACAACAGTATGTAACTCAAATTCCAGGGATCCCATTCCCTATTACTGGCCCCTGTTTGCAGGCAAAACACCCATACACAAAAGTTCAAGAAAAAAATATGTAAAATGCTATTTGGAATATCTTTGGCTATGGAATCATTGCTTCAACTCAAAAGGTAGTCTGAAATCTTAATCTTTCATTAGTCAGTTTTCTTTATTCATTAGTTTGCATATTTGGGTTTGATTTTGGTTTATTTCACTACCTAGGTGCCTACTTTGAAACACAGCCTACATATTTCTGCTTTTCAGTTTTGTTTTTCTTTCCTCACATTTATTTCCCCTAACTCCATTTTTGTTGGTTTGTTAAAAAGGTTTGTCCAGAGGGGTTGCCTTTATCCGGTTTGACAAACGGTCGGAAGCAGAAGAGGCAATTACCAGTTTCAATGGTCATAAACCCCCAGGTTCCTCCGAGCCCATCACAGTGAAGTTTGCAGCCAATCCCAACCAGAACAAAAACATGGCTCTCCTCTCACAGCTGTACCACTCGCCTGCTAGGCGGTTTGGAGGCCCTGTGCACCACCAGGCACAGAGATTCAGGTGGGTCCAGAGGTTGATGTCCTGGTGGGCTATTCTTAGTGTGCCATGCTCTTTCAAGCAACGTGTAGCCTTCTGTTTTGAGGTGTTTATGCTCAGAGGAGAAAATACTGGGGACACTAGCCTGATCCAAGCAGTCATATCTTTCTAATTTTGTCATTACATGTATTAGAAATCTGTCTGTGCACTGGGCATGGTGATTCATACCTGCAGTTCATCATGGAGAAACATAGGCAAGAGGATCGAGAACTGAAGACTGCCTTTGACTAGAAAGCAAGCAAAACCTTTTCTCAAGGGAAACAAATGTCTTATGGTAGCTCCTTGAAATCAGGGGTTGGGGGAATGGGTTCCAGGACCTTTGCAGACAATGCAAAGTTGCTCAGCTCTCCTCCTATAGATATCCTCCTGTGATATGTTAAGTCTATACACAGACATTATGGGCTGTTTTTTTTCCCAGGTAAATTCAGTCTGATGGATCATATCCATAGATAGCTCATGGCTGAAGGGGAGCAACCCCATATCCTGAAGCATCATTGTCTTTCTTTTGGGTTGAAAAGGTGGCACCAACTTCACTGGCTGCTAATATGCTCTAGTATGTAGTTCCAGTAATATGGAGACATAGTTCAGCAGGAATTGCAATCCTTAATGTACCATCTTTTTTTTTTTTTTTTTTTTTTTTTTTTTTTTAAGTCTTGGCCCTGGACAGATGGCTCAACAGTTAAGAGCACAGCTACTCTTCTAGAATATGTGGGTTTAATTCCTAGCACCCATGTATTGCATCACAACTATCTGTAACTTCAGTACCAGGAAAGCCAATGCCCTCTTTTGGTTCATGAGGGCACCAGACACACATATGGTGTGTAGACATACATTCAGAGAAAATGCCCATGCACATAAAAATAGATAAATTATATATATTTTAAATTATGTTAAAATCTTTTGCATCTGAGAAAAGATGGCAGACAACGGGTGCTTAGGTAATATATGTTTGTAAATTAAGTTTCATACATTTGATCAGTGACTCTGAAGTAAGCTTTTATCATAAAACTTCCTTGTCTATTTTTTCTTTCCCTTTTACACAGTGTCTAATATACCCCAAAATGGTCTAGAATTCACTGTGTAGTTAATGGATAAGAATGGCCTAGAGGTGGGCCTGGTGGTGCACACCTTTAATACCAGTCAAATCTCTTGAGTTCAAGGCCAGCCTGGTCTTCAGAGTTCCAGGACTGCTAGGGATTCATCAAGAAACCTGGAAAAAAGCACTCCCAACTAAGTAGACAGACAATTTTATGAGGAAGCTGCTCAGGAACAAGATCAGGGGATGCTAGAGGGAAAGAACAGAGTTTGTGTTACAGTCATAAAGAACAGGAATAAAGGAAACCAGGAGAAGAGTGACAGAGGCCAGAGGGAAATAGCAGTGAGGGAGAGAAGGAAGGTTAAGTAAGGAGTTAGGGGAAGGTGGCAGAGATAAGGAAAGGAAGACAGGATCAGATGGGCAGAGAGCTGGTAGTCTGGTTCTCCCCTGCTCCCAGAAAGACACCTAAGTCAGGAGAAGATCCTTTCTCCATCAGAGATGATGAAGAGGATCTTAAGAAATGAGAATGGGGGGTCTAGAGAGGTGGCTCAGCGTTTAAGAGCGCTGACTCCTCTTCTAGAGGTCCGGAGTTTAATTCTCAGCAACCACTTGGTGGCTCACAACTATCTGTTATGGAATCCAATGCCACCCTCTCTTGTGGTGTGTCTGAAGACAGCTACAGTGTACTCACATACAATAACTACTTTAAAAAAATGAGAATGGGGAAGGTGAATATTTGTGGTTATCTTAGTCAAAGAACTCAGCCCACAGTTTCAAGAAGTCCTGTCGACAAGAACAGTTCCTCTGAATGAAGAGTCTCTTGCTAGGCTAGAGGTATATGTCTGTAATTGCAGCACTAGAAAGACTGAAGCAGGAGAACCTTTAAGATAGTAAAATAATATCCTAGATGTTTTTAATGTATAGGCATCTATGCTGTTCACTAGGGGATTGATTCTAGGACACTCCTTCACACCCCTGTCTCACATTCCAGAATCATCCAGTGCTCAAGTCCAAATTATAAAATATTTGCATTGATCTCATACACATCTCTTCAGCTCATTTCTAGATCACCACATGATTTATACCCTGATATGCTGTGATTACTATGGAAACAGATAATATACTGTACTGCTCAAGGAATAGTGACCCCAAAAGTCTATACGATTAATACAGGTAGAAAACTGGGATATTTTTTGCAGGGAAAGAAGGAATTATTTATTTACTCATTCGTTTATTTCTAAATATCTTACTTGAAACAAAGTCATGTCAGTTGCAGATGTGATTGCTGAAGACATCATTTGGTTGAAAGAGTGCTTACCTAGCATATATGAAGCTCTGGGTTCCATTCCTAACACTACAGACACTAGATATATTAGTACACAACTTGTCATTCTAGTACTTGGAAGGTAGAGGCAAGAGGACCAGAAGTTGAAGGTTATTCTCAGTTACATGTGGAGTCAGAGTCCAGTTAGACCTTACTTTAAAAACAACTGAGTGTGCACTTAGTCCCAATACTCAGGAGACAAAGGCAGATGAATCTCTGAATTTGAATATCAGGTTCCAGGCCAGCAAAAGCTACATATAGTGAGACCCTTTCTCAAAAATCAACAGCATTGGGGCTAGAGAGATGGTTCTGTGGTTAAGGAGACTCACTGCCCTTCCAAAGATCCTGAGTTCAATTCCTAGCACCTACATGTCAGCTCACAACCATCTGATGCCATATTCTGATGTGCAGAGTATGTACAGACAGCGTACCCATATATATAAAATACATCTATGAATAAATCTTTAAAAACAGAAGAAAGAAAAGGAAAAAAATCAATAAAATGAAATGCAAATAGAGGCCTACTGTAGTTGCTGTGTAAAAATGCAGATGACTTGGAACTGCAGTCAGCAAGCACCTCTTTCTAGTTCTCATTGAAAACGAGTTCAGCTTAATATGTCACAGACAACTGGGTGCCATCCTATCACCCACATCAACAATATTGTAGTCTTTCTGCCCCAGACTGCCTCTGGACTGCAGGCCATCTTGCCACTGTGACATCCTCCTGCTGGCTGTTGAAACCAGTTTTTACAATTTTTTTTAAACCAAAGCCAATAGTGTATCCTGGTTCTTTTTTACCACATTGAAACTAGCCCTGGAGCCTTCTTTATCATATTGAACGTGAAGTATCGTGAAGTCCCACAGCCCAAAGCCTGCTATCATTTTGGAGCAAGTAACTGACTCTGGTTGCGCTGTGCAGCTCCACAGGTGCTTTATCCTCAGACATTCTTAAATATGCCTTCTGACTATTTTTTTTTCTCATAAAACACCAACAGAGCTTCACTAACACTTTTACTATTCTCCTTAAGCCTACTACTTCAACCACATTATTCAACCACATTTTGTTTAGTGCAATTAACAGTTCACTATGGCCAGGCATGGTGTACACACCTGTTGTCTTAGCACTCCAGAGGCTGAGGCAGGAGGATCATGAATCCTAAACCAACATGAAACAGTAGACTGAGGTGCCTGTGGTCCAAAAGAAAAATAGGAATGTATGGGGGGGGGGGGGGGGGAGACAGGAAGGAAGAGGTGTATGGGAGGGGTGGCACTGTGGGAAAAACTCTTGTGTTGGTTAAGTTGCTACTAGTCCTCTAGCCTTGTTCCTCTCTCCTGAGTTTCAAGGCTTCAGTAGCTTGACCTGGCCTTTGTGAGATGATTTTAGCCAGCTCAAAGCTAGGGAGAAGGAATTCTTGTGCTCTATAGCTAGGCTGTGCAGCATTGCATACATTTACTACCGGGCTTTGACCCCTCAGGGGGAAGTATCACAATGAAAAGCTAAAGTGGGCAGTGTTGCAAGCTTTAATTCCAGCACTCAGGAGGTGGAGGCAGATCTCTGAGTTCAAGGCTACCCTGGTCTATAGAAAGAGAGTTATATCATAGCTAGAGCTTAGCAGAGAAACCTTATTTCAAAAAGAAGAAGAAGAAGAAGAGGAGGAGGAAGAAAAAGTAAAGAAATAAAGAAGGGGGACTAAACTTGGGGAAGCTCCCTCTTTCCCCTAAATGGATCCCTATGTACACATGCTCACACACACAATGTGATGAGTTTTCCTCAAGGAAAGTGACCGTGACAAACTCCTTCAGAGTACTTTCACCTGCACTGAAACATGGAAGAAATTCCCAGAATTTAAAATGTGGGCTTTGGGGTTGAGCTTGTGCCTCAGTACCAAGCCTCAGTTTCCCTTCCCTGGTCTCACAATTTGAGAAGTAGACAGGGTCTGACGGAAGATGGGACAAGAGGAAAAGGTGAAAATTACCAAAGTACATTATATGCATTATAAAGATGTTACAATAAACATTATTTCTTCCCTGGCCTCACAGTTTGGGAAGTAGACAGGGTCTGTGGGAAGGCGGGACAAGAGGAAAAGGTGAAAATTACCAAAGTACATTATATGCATTATGAAGATGTTACAATAAACATTAGTCTCTTATGCGGCTAATATTTTCCGGGTTTTTTTTTTTTTAAGTTAGTTGACCTGCATAGTATCCCAGCCTTGAACATCTCTAGCTCAGAGGTGCTGGCTGCAGAACAGGCCCAAGAATTCTTACATCACTGTACCAAAGTGGCCCTGTCCGTCCTACTTCTTACCCCTATTGTGTAGGTACACTGCTGACCTTAACCTTGACCTGAACATGTGCTCTCTGTTTGCTAGGTTCTCCCCTATGGGTGTAGATCACATGAGTGGGATTTCTGGTGTCAATGTCCCCGGCAATGCTTCCTCGGGCTGGTGCATCTTCATCTACAACCTTGGGCAAGACGCCGATGAGGGGATCCTCTGGCAGATGTTTGGCCCCTTTGGTGCAGTTACCAATGTGAAAGTGATTCGTGATTTCAACACCAACAAGTGCAAAGGGTTTGGTTTTGTGACCATGACAAACTATGAAGAAGCTGCAATGGCCATAGCAAGTCTGAACGGCTACCGCCTGGGGGACAAAATTTTACAGGTTTCCTTCAAAACCAACAAGTCCCACAAATAACTCGCTCATGCTTTTTTTTTTCTTTCTTTTTTTTTCCTTTTCTTTTTTTCTTTTTTTTGTACGGAATAGATAATTAAGAGTGAAGAAGTTGAAACTTTTTTGTTAGTGTACAACTCATTTTGCGCCAATTTTCACAAGTGTTTGTCTTAGTCTAAATGAGAAGTGCAAAGGTTTTTATACTCTGGGATGCAACCAACATGTTCAAATGCTTGAAATCCCACAAATGTTAGACCAATTTTAAGTTTCTTAAGTTATTTCCTTTAAACTATATATTAAACTGAAACCTAAGTAGACTGCATTGACTAACCAGTCACTCTGGATGGTGGTGGAACTGAAGCATGCTTTTACTTCTAAGACTGTCTAACACCTGTTTCATCTGATGTCTCCACAGACTGGATTTAAAAACAAAAAAAATTTTTTTTTCTTTTTTAATTTCTTAGTTTTAGTTTTTAACCTAAAGATGTTAGACAGATGGGGAGTGTGTTTTTTCTCAACTGCTTCACCATTTTAAACAATTTCTGCTTTAGTTGACAGGAAATTTGCCCTCCCCAGCAGTCCCACTGCTGCCCCCTGCTCACTCAGTCCCAGCTGTATGGTTTTGGGAGCAGCAGCAGGGCCCAAATTCTGGGGCTCCCACGAGGGGAGGTGGGAAGAGGTTCCACATGTTGGGCTGAGCCAGGCCCTCCAGAGACACAAAGGTGTTTTGTAAGCCCAGGCACTAATGAGAACGGACCAAAGAGTTTCAGGGCAGCTCCAGTATATTCCAGAGTCAAACCTGAGCTCCAGGCATGCCTGAAGATGCCCCACTCCTCTGACATCCTGAGCGTCTGTCCACATATTGCATGCATGGTGCCCACACATCAGATACTGTTGTTCATGCAACTTCCCGAGTTTCCAAGACCATTTAACCTAGCTTGAATGCACAACGATTGCTCTGTTTTTAACGACACAGAAACATTTGAGCATTGTATTTCTCGCATCCCTTCTTGTGAGCACTAGACTTTTTCCAATCTTAGTCAGATTTTTGCTTTGAAATTTTGCTTTTGTATGGACACTCAGCAGAAAAGTACTTCTTGCCAGTTATCTATTAACAAAAACCTTTGATTTGTAGTTTTAAGGATTAACCCTCAAAGTTCTCTTCATAACTGCCTTGACGTTTGGGGTTCTGTTCTGTTAATTTTCTTTTGCTTTTTTGTGTTTTTTGTTTGTTTTTACTTTTGCATTTAAGACCATTAAATTTGATTTTGTTTTGCTCGAGTTTTGTTTTGTTTTTTGTTTTACCTTTTCTTTCTTTTTTGGCTAGGGAAGGGCGCAGACAGCCCAGCATTCAGGGAGGAGTCTGTCAGACCTTAAACACTTGCCTCAAGTTTAAAAAGCATTTGTGGAGCTATGGTATAAGAAATACAGCTATGGATCAATGGTTCTTAACTCGGGAGCTGGTAAGAAAGGTCAGAGGGAAGGTCTTCAGAGCAGATGAGGCCTGGTCCCTACAGCCCTCAGGACTGTTCTGATTTTTATTAGTATGTGGAGAGAATGAGAACAGGCTAGTGCAGTTACTGGCAGCTCTTCACTTTGATGTGAGCCTGGAGTGTATAACAGCAGGCTAGTATTTAGTTCTTGATATCATGGTATGATAGCATTATTTATATATCTGTTTACTTATATATATACATATAGCTATTTTGTTTCATTTACTTAAGTGGAAAACTGAGCAAAAAAGCACAGCCATCTCTAAAGCAGGTCAGTGTATCAAGAAGCCCTGTACAATTTGAGGCCGCCTGTCCCCTCCCCCTGCCTCCTTTTCCTAACTTCTGGAGGGGCTCCTTGCAGTGTTCTCTACCATTGATGAGGGCCTCGTGTGCTCAGGCTTTGTCCCACCCTAAGTGAGCCAAGTGCTGCTCAGTACCTCACTCCATCCCGTAATTCCCAGCCTATGGGACCTGAAACCCAGAACCAAAGGCTCATGTGCCCAGATCTGACCAAAAAAGGAGAGGGGTCCTCTGTTCTGAGGGTGCAGAGTGCTCCTCCCTGTGGGACCAAAATGTCTGATAAAATAGGCATTTCCAGTTTCTTAGGTCAACATACTTCTGAGTGAAGATGGGATTTCCCATCATCCTTTCCTGGTTTCTCCTCAGTCCTACAGCCTTAGTATTTCACGTCTGAAAGAGACTGTCTTTAAAGGACCTGGTGCTCAGAGCCAGCACCTCAGTCATTATACCATGCCTCCCACCCAAACACCTGTTTACTCCATAGTGACTCTGAAAGGAACTGGGGAAATCTCACCAGCTACTGGAGATCACTTCATTCTGTGTGGTCTCCACTGTCTGGGCAGCATTCTAGATAAAAGTCACAGTGCATTTCTTGATGAGCTTTCTTTGTCAGTGTCTAAAAGAAATTAGCCTTGAAAAGGCTTTCCTGAAAGCGTTTTTCATTCTATGAAAGAAAGGACTAGGTGCTGGACCTGGGCTCATTGTTCATGACAACTTGTCAGGCTTGGTAGAAATCCAGAGTCCAGACATGTATGTAGCTCAGAGATTAAAGCACTTGCCAAACATGAGGAAAGCCCTGAGTTCTGTTCCCAGCATTGGAGAAAAAGTCACAACCCAAGAGAAAGGTTTTTTGGTTTTTTTTGTTTGTTTGTTTGTTTTTTTAAGCAGAAATTCATCCTGTCTCTATTCAGCAAGTTAGGTCATTTCTTCTGTTGGGAAATGTGATGGGAAAATATACAGAGTGTACAGAGCAGGTAATGTCCATTCATCAGAAATATGGTTTGGCCAGTGCCAAAGAGGCGTTGACTGATTTCTCCTGACCTCCTCTGGTAGTGGGTTATTTCTTGAGCCACCTCTAGGTTCTTCGCCTAATTCTGGTTGGGTTACCTGTTTCTTTCTGGAGTGATTCTCTCCCCACAATTGAAACTTTGTAGGTAATGTGCCAAGCCATCCTGGCTGTGCCTCAGGTCACAGAACTGTGACTGTATCTCCCTCCTCCCCATACTCTGATCAGCTACCATCTTCCTTGACTACCTGAGAACCAGACTTCCCTTGAAGGGTGGGATGTGATGCCACTATACTGAATGGGTTCTGTCTCCCTTGAAGTTGCCTTAACCTTTTAGTGGCAGTAAGTAGTTAAGGAACTCCTACACAGCTTCAAACTGGACCTCCTGGGATAAGAAGTTAAAACTGGAGTCTCCCAGCTGGCATTTAAGGAAAACCCTACTGGGTCAGAGAAATAAATGAGCCTCCAAGACAATGGCAGTTACCTGTCTAGAGTTGCCTCCAAATAATAGCCTTTTGTCTATAAAGTAATGTGTTGAAAAGTTGTGACCTACTCCAGTCAGTTGTTAGATTTGGAAATCAAAGTTGAAATAACTCAGCTCTTCCGGTTAGCATGTTTCAGCAAGATTTTATCTCTTGATACTTTGTGTAGCCAGCTTTTCTATATTGGGTGCAAGAATATGAGTATGCTGAAAGGGCCTCTGCCTCCTCCACCCCCAACACCTTATCCCTTCCCATCTTTCCAGGAATTACCTCACCTACTGGGACCTGAGGTGGCTCCTGGGGAGGGACCCCTGAGACTCATCACACTCAAGGGGTCAGGAATCCTGTTTCCAAACTTTCCTAGAGTACCCCAAAGTCATGAATGCTTACTGTTGAGTGGCATTGATGATTTGACACATTCTTAGGGGAGCAACACAGCATGCATTTCCATCTTAAATAAGGACCCTCCCACTCCCCACCCTTGACCTTTAATAATGATTGTATTACATTTTCCCATAACCTTTTGCTGATGTGGTTCAATTTCTTTTTTCTCAGTCATGAAAATATTTATTTATTCATTTATTTATTTATTTATTTATTTAATTTATTTATTTATTACTTGTGAGTTACCAGCTGCCAAGTATTTGCATTAGGCTGGTGGAGACTTTGAGAGGACTGTGCTTTTCTGTTCCCCTCCCCCAGAAAAGAAGGCTGGTTGGTTGGTTTGGACCACCTCTCTTCCTACATGCTGTTTCCCTCACAATGGCTTACTTTGGGGGAGGGGAGGGCTTCTACCAGCTGATTCCCATGTTGTACACTAGATGGCTAGACATTTTTGTATATTAGTGTGTTTTAAGTTATTGATTTGTTTTATATGAAATAATTTATTTTTCAGGTACCATTTTTTTTTTTCATTTTAACTTTGTTTTTACATGGGTTTGTTTTCAATAAAGTCTGACATTGCTGTCCAAAGTCAACAATAAAGTGAATCCCATTGTGTTCTTTTGAGGATGTTTATGTAACTAGCCTTTAAAAGTAATTTTCAGAAAAAGAAAGGTGGGGAACAAAAACTCTTACCTATTTTCCTTCCCCCATT
This sequence comes from Montemys delectorum, assembly GCA_019843815.1. Classification (NCBI taxonomy): domain Eukaryota; kingdom Metazoa; phylum Chordata; class Mammalia; order Rodentia; family Muridae; genus Montemys; species Montemys delectorum. Next base: position 54,845 of record JADRCD010215609.1, read on the forward strand.
GCCTTTTTCCCCACTACTTTAAATCCTTGTGAATAAATGTTCTTCAGTGTTTTAGGAAGAAAAAAGCAAACGTAGGTTTTGATAATCCAGAAGATTTCAGATTAATGAAGCTTTGAAAGAACCATTTTTCGAAATTTCAGTGACGTGTGAATATTTTTTGTCAATGGCTTTCTCAAAGAGAATGAAACTTTTGCACCATTTTCAGAGTTTTTATAGAGATGCCAAATTGATATATTTACATGTAATGGAAACATAAAAAAAGTTTTATTAAACAATTGTTCATAGCTGTGTAGACATTTTAATTCAGCTTCCAAAGCTCTTCAAAGTCGTATTTTGGAGATATGGGGTGTTTACTGACGATTCCAAAACAGTCAGTTGTCTGAATACTCGGTTCCTTCCACAGGTGTCAGGTTTGTGTTAAAGCATTCTATGTTACCACTGACTGGAATTCTGTGATATTTTGGTAATAAATGAAGTGGGATCATTGAGATGTGACGGTGTAGGGGTGATCGTCTGTGTCAACATTCCAAAGCCGGATAAAGTACCAGGTGACTTCTTCCCTCAGTGTGCCAGGACCTGGCCGCAGCTTTGACCTAGCCCGTGGACAGCCCAGGTATGCTGTGTATCTGTCTCCTTCAAGACCCTCTGATTTCTGTCCAGGTGTTTCTTCCTCCTGGAGGAGCCCCAGAGCCCCGGATGGTGGACACCTTACCCTTACCCTTAGGTTGGATTATAACATGGCCACATTTGAGCCACAAGGTTGGAATGGGACTATTTCAAGTATAATTCTCCATCTTACTGTGTAGTTAGGAGCACAGAAACTCATGTAGGCTAGGGAAAACAAACTGTAGCTTGGAGACCTGGGAAGATGACTCAGAAAAGCTTGTTGAAGGCCCTCCTAGTTGAACAAACTTGGGACAAGAGTGGGGGAGTTGGTGTGGAAAACTAGTTTGGTAGCCACCTTGTTAAGGCAGGCCTTCTGGAGAGAGGCCTTATGATTCAACAGAGTAAAGTACACACTCTCTGTCCTGGCCAAGTGGTTGGCTGTAGACAAGTGTAGAAAGGCTGGGAAATGCTACCTAGGGACTAGACTTTAGGAAGGCTACAGGTTTGTTAATCACATATACAGGGAACTGTCTGATTAGATAAACAAGATTAAAAAAAAATACCAGGGCATCTGAGAAAATACCTCGGTGACCCAAAACTGGAAGAATATTCAGTGACTTTCTCAACTGATGAGATGGCTCAATGGATAAAGGTACTTGCTACTAGACTGATAACCTGAGCTCAATCCCCCAAGGTCTCTACATGATTGAAGAATCTACTCCCACAAGTTGACCTCTGACAAATAAGTGTGCATGACCATACCCAACTTGAGTTAAAAAATTAAACTTCCACTGGGCAGTGGTGGCACACTCCTTTAATCCCAGCACTTGGGAGGCAGAGGCAGAGAGCCCTGGCTGCCTAGATTTGTGAAATGTCACAAAAAGGATGGGGGATAGATTTATAATTTAAGGCTAGTCCTGCTTAATTCTGGCTACGTGGCAAAGCTTTGGCTTCATAATAAGAACCCCCTACTATGAGGTACAGATGGGTAGCCTTCAACAACTTTGGTTCTGGTCCATTAAGTAAAGAAGTATAGAGGAAGACCATATCTTGCCCTTCGAGTAGAAAGAAACCACAGGCCATTGGTTATAGAGATACAGACGTGCAGAAATGGAAAGTGGGAAAATTAAATTTCTTCAGAATGCCTGGCTGTGGGATACATGGTCCTAGTTGACATGGTCATTTCCAAATTAGGTTTGTGTTGTGAAGTCATCTTTAAAAATTGGGGTAAGGGTAGTGCATGCATGTGAGTGTCATAGGAGAGGTAAAGGTCAAAGGACAATTTATAGGATTAGGTTCTCTTCTACAATGTGAGTCCCAGAAATTGAGCCCTGGGATTGAACTCAGGTGGCATTTCTGCACTCCCATACATTTTTCTTCCCTTCCATGCTAATATGAGCCCAAGGCCTCCTGCTCTCTACCAATGAGTCAAAACACCCTGTTTGTTTTCATATAAGCAACTGTGGATGCCTTTATGACTTAGTGACTCAAAACAACACCCATTTATCATTGCCTGGTTACATGAGAAGTGCTGGATTCTGCAGCTTGTACTCCAAAATTAGAACAAGAATGAGAAGAGGTTAGCAAGGTAACCACGCAAGAATGAGATGGAGGCCGGGCAGTGGTGGCGCACGCCTTTAATCCCAGCACTTAGGAGGCAGAGACAGGCAGATTTCTGAGTTCAAGGCCAGCCTGGACTACAGAGTGAGTTCAAGGACAGCCAGGGCTACATAGAGAAACCCTGTCTCGAAAAAAAAAAAAGAAAGAAAGAAAGAAATGGAAATTCATGAAGACTTCTATAATGCAAAGTGAATGCAGCATTTGTTTGTAAACTTCATTTTTCTATTTTTATTAGATTTTTTTATATTATGACCGTTCTACATGCATGCATGTCTTTGTACTACATGTATGCCCAGTGATCATAGATGCCAGAAGAGGATGTCAGATCTCTTAGAGTCTTGGAATTAAAGATGGTTGTAAACTACCATGGGGGTGCTGAGAACTGAATCTGAGCCCACTGCCAGACCAACAAGTAAGCTTAAAATTTTGTTCAGCGAGTCTCAAGCTGTGGTTTAAGAAGTGAGAATAGGGTTAGCAAGACAGCTCAGTGCATAAAGGTACTTGACGCCTGGCCCCATGACCTGAGTTCAATCTCCAGGAGACATGTTGTTCAAAGAATGAACCATCCTCTGCAAATTGTCATTTCCACTCACAGACAAAATACAATGTTATTCTAAATGGTATTTTTAGATTTACATACATGTTTTGCCCACATGTATGTATGTATACCATTTGCATGCCTGATGCTTACAAAGGTCAGAAGAAAATGTTAAAATCCCCTGGGACTCAAGTTGTAAATTGTGAGCTGCTTTGTGGGTTCTGGGAATGAAATTTTTGTCCTCTGGAAGAGGAACAAGTGCTCTTAACCACTGAACCATCACTGCAGCCCTAATTTTAAAAGTTTAATGGGAATAATAATTTTAACCACCTTATGGAATTATTGGAATGACCAGAGAAGTACCAAAGAAGGTCATGAGTCCTACATATTTGGCTTATTAAAATGAAGTAGAATGCAAATGAATGGGAGAGTCCTTGAGTCCACTTATAAAGCATTGGTTTCCCTGTTGATATAACAAGTGGTTATTAAAGTTGTTATTAATAGCTTCACATAACACACATCTTGGGCTAGCAAGATGTCCCAGAGGGTAAAAGCACTATGCATGACAACCTGAGTTTGAGTCCCAGAGCCCATGTGGTAGAAGAGAACCAACTCCACAAGGTTGTCCACTGGCCTCCACACACTTAGAATGCAGCACTCAAGAAGCTAAGACAGTTCTATGAATGGTCATTAAACTGCTCTTGCAACTTTGAAATTCTGCAAAGCCAATGTGGGATTCATTCCTGTAATTGTAGTACTTGGGAAGCCGAAGCAGAAAGACAGCTTCAAGTTCAACCCTAGCCTGGACTAATAACAAATTCTGTCTCTAGCCTTGAAATGTGGGCCAGTGAAATAGTTCAGGACAAAAGGCACAAGCAAGCTAAGCTTAGACCACTTGGGTTGTCTTCTAACCTCTACAGGTACACTGAGGGACATGTGTACCTTTTACACACACAGACATATAAAGAAGGCAGGAGGGAAGAGGTAAATAAATGTAATAAAATATTTAAATAGGATTTGGGGTGATGCTCAGTCATGTTCATCTGGCATGTATGAGGACCTGAAATCTATTGGTCTTAGTTGATATAGACCTATAATAACAGCACTTAGGATGGTAGGAGGATCAAAAGTTCAAAGTCATCCACAGTTATATATTGAGTTGAAGGATACAGAAACAGAAGTACTAACTTAAAAGGAAAATGCTGAGCATGATAGGTCCAGGACAGCCAGAGCTACAAACAGAAACCCTGTCTTGGAAAAACAAAACAAAAACAAACAAAAAGAGGATGACCTAGTGGTTAAGACCACTGTTCTTCCAGAGGTCTTGAATTCAATTCCCAGCAAACATGTGACTCACAACCATCTATTCTGGGATCTGATGCCCTTTTCTGGCATGTAGGTATATATACAGATAGAGTACTCATTTACATAAATACTTTTTTAAGATTTAAATATATATTACAATATATATATATACATACATATACACATATATATGTGTGTGTATGTATGTATGTAGGTGCTATGAGCCAATGTCATTCTGCTTGGCCTCAGTGCAAAGCCAAGAAGCTTGTGTGCTAGGTTGCACTGAGGTAATAACTTGGATGAGGTAGGAAGATTAACTTAAGCTTGAGGACAGCCTGAACTTCACAGTAAGGTCCTATGTCATAAACAGAAAAACAATACAACCAATCAAGAAAGGAAGAAAACGGGCTGGAGAGATGGCTCAGTGGTTAAGAGCACTGACTGCTCTTTCGAAGGTCCTGAGTTCAAATTCCAGCAACCACATGGTGGCTCACAGCCATCTGTAATGAGGTCTGACACCCTCTTCTGAAATGTCTGAAGATAGCTACAGTGTACTTAACATATAATAAATAAATCTTTTTTTAAAAAAAGGAAGAAAACATAATGTATTAGGTTCAATGAGCCTTGGTAGGAATGGGGAGTGGAATCTCATGTGGTATTTTGTAATCCTTGGCTGTAAACAACTTCAAGGGCAAAATAATACTAACGTAGTAAGAATATGAACTGATGTTTTGAGTTTTTGTTAGTTTTATGTTAATGTAATCTATTTGATCCTACAACTTCTTATTAAATATCAGCTATATTTGAAAGCTGCCTTCAGGATTCCAGAACATTTGCCTTTTTTTTTTTTTTTTTCCAAGACAGGGTTTCTCTGTGTAGCCCTGGCTGTCCTAGAACTCACTCGATAGACCAGGCTGGCTGAGAACTCAGAAATCTGCCTGCTTCTGCCTCCCAAGTGCTGGGATTAAAGGCGTATGCTGCCACTGCCCAGCTGAACATTGTCTTTTGACTCAAGAGTAAGCACAAGTTGGATCCAGAACACTTAATGTGAAACAAAATCTCAAAACATTGAAATCTGGCATCTATCTTACTACTTAATCCAAACCCTGCTGGCTCATCTCCCCAAGAACTGTGTGTGTGTGTGTGTGTGTACATGTGCTTACTAGTGTGTATTCAAGATTGTATGGATGCATGTTGAGGCTAGAGGTCCCAGGGATCTTGCTGTCTCCAACTCCCCAGTGCTCGGATTACAGATACATGCAGTTTTTACATTGGTGCTGGGAATCTAACATCAGATCTTCATACTTTTAGGGCAACTATTTTATAAATATAACCATCTTCCCAGGGACTCTATAATGCAAATACAAAGGGCAATGAAGTTCTGGCCTGGCCTTGTTAGATATACATTGGACAATCCTGCCGAGTCGCCTGCGGTGGTTATTCTACTTTGTGGGGTTTGTTGTTGTTGTTCTTTTGTTTTCTGTTTTGTTCATTTTTTAAAAAATAGTGTCACATGTATCTCAGGCTAGCGGTATTGCTTACTTCTATTTTGCTATGACTAAGGCAATTTATAAGAGTTTAGTTGGGGGCTGGAGAGATGGCTCAGCAGTTAAGAGCACTGACTGCTCTTCCAGAGGCCCTGAGTTCAATTCCCAGTAACCACATGGTGGCTCACAACCATCTGTAATGAGATCTGACGCCCTCTTCTGGTGTGTCTGAAGACAGCAACAGTGTACTCATAAAATTAAATAAATAATTTTTTTTTTTTTAATGCTCATTTCTTTTCCAATTTGAGTTCCCCATTGACACATACCTGTATGCCTTTGTCTACAGTTCTGAACACAACTGAAATGCTGTATTTTCAGCAGAGGATGGAGCTGCAAGTCTGTAGCCTCAGCACTTTTAGGGGCTGAGAGAGTAGAATAGTGAGTTTGAAGTGAGCCTAGATTACATAGTTCCAGCCTTCTCAGCCTCTTTACAAACTCCCAAAAGAAGCTGTATTAGAAGCCAGACTTTAACAAACTCGTACCCATTACCCCTGTGCTTTTCTAGCCTGACACTGGAACAAGACTATGTGCTAGCTAGTCTTTTGCCAACTTGACACAAGCTAGTATTAGCTGGGGAGAGGGAACCTCTGTAGTATTAATAATTTAATAAATCCTGACAAATGGTTCCTTCCCACCATAGACCATTTATGTTCCCAGATGGAAGAAACACACACAGCCTTTATATTTAATATACCTTAAATAGCACAATAGCTGGACAATTGCCTAACTTCCATGCTGTTAGAATCTACTACTACTTAGTAATTTCTATGTTCAATCTTGGCTGCTCTTGACCCAGTTGAGCAGCCCTCTTGGCAGAGTTCTCTTGGCCCTTTTGCATGGCTGCTCTGATTCTCCCTCCTGCACATTCTTCTTCCATGGCCTCTCTCCTCTCCTGTACACTCTCCTAAGTATAGTGGCTTCCTCTCCTAAGGGATGGCTGTTCTCCTCCTTCCTCCTGCTTCCTCAGGATCCCAAGCTCAGGAACCCTAAATTCTGCTTCTCTCTCCTCTGCCCAGCTACTGGCTTCTGGCATCTTTATTTAGCAATCAGAATTAACTGGGGTAGGTTCTCAGAAGCTACACCTTGGAGGCCAGCACTTAGCATTAGAATAAAAGCAGCATTAGGCCAACCTACTACAAAACCTGGGATGTACGTAGTGGAAAAAGAGACCTGATAATCAGAAGCTGTTCTCTGACCAATATGCACATACATACACACTCACACGGATACACACACCATACACACACACCAACACACAAATACGTGTGTACACACACCACACCAACACACACACACAAACACGAGAGGAGGGGGAACAGAGAGAATTTGGATAGATTAAGAAAAAATTGTGAAGAGTACCATCGGTCTGAAGAGAGAGCTCAGCTGCTCTTCCAGAGAACAGTTGGTGGATTCCAGCATCTACATTGAGGTTCACAAGGATTCCAATCTCAGATGATCAATACCCTTTTCTAGCCTCCACAGGCACTGCATGTATGTGGTGCACATACAAACAAGCAGGCAAAACACCATACACATCAAATAAAAGTATTTTTTAAAAAAGAGTTTGATCTTCTTTGCTAATTCACATTTAGAAATACTACACAAACTGAATGTGGTAGTGTAAACCAGAAATCCCAGCACTTGCCAGACTGATGTATAAGAATTATGTTTGAGCCTTCCCTGCCTTTGGGGAGCTTCTGTGAGACAGGTTAACAAATGAAACCAAATAATCATGTCCTACAAGACACTAAATTATGTATGTATATATGTATGTATGTATGTATGTATGTATGTATGTGTGGTGTCATTAAATGGAACCCAAGTCCTCTAGTCTCTCTGTTGGATCCTAGGCCTGTACATTCCAGCCAATCTTGTGTCCTCCAAGAATGTACCCTATCACTGTGATATGTCCCCAACCTTGAGTCCTCCAGGAATACACTCTATCGCTGTGCTGTGTCCCCAGCCTTGTGTCCTCCAGGAATACACTTTATCACTATGCTGTGTCCCCAACATGTTTTTTGTTTCTTTGTTTTCAAATATATTTGTTTTCTTAGCATCTTTAAGAATAATCTGCTGGGCAGTGGTGGCGCATGCCTTTAATCCCAGCCCTTGGGAAGCAGAGGCAGGCAGATTTCTGAGTTCAAGGCCGGCCTGATCTACAGAGTGAGTTCCAGGACAGCCAGGGCTACACAGAGAAACCCTGTCTCAAAAACAACCAAAAAAAAAAAAAATCCACATTGCTGTCTCAAATGTTTAAGGCTTATCATTTTAGGAACTGGCCATCTTCTAAAGATATATCACAGTGAGATAGTCACTGGTCCTATCTCCAATTTTCTGTAGTGAAAGCTGCCTCTTTTTAAGAGATGAAATTTTGTAAGTGCATGCTTTATTATAGCTTCCATAGGACAGGGGCATTCCTCCATGGGATAGTCTTCCTCATGTCCACAGCCACAATGAGCATGGTCACTTTACAGTACTTTTGCTGTTTGCCATCTTTTCTAAATCCAAAATAGCATTGGTGCTAATAGAAGTGCCAAGATAACAAAGACCTGTGCTTCTTTAAAGCAAGATGTACCCATTACATTGAACTAATAGAGGACTAGACTTCAGTCAGCCAGTTTTATTTTTCCTTTTCTTTTCTGGGCCAGAACTAACAGATGTCTTCCTATATCACTTATAAGAAGAGGTTTGAGGTTGGGCAGTGGTGGTACACGCCTTTAATCCCAGGACTTAGGAGGCAGAGGCAGGCAGATTTCTGAATTCAAGGCCAGCCTGGTCTACAGAGTGAGTTCCAGGACAGCCAGGGCTATACAGAGAAACCCTGTCTCAAAAATTAAATTAAATTAAATTAAATTAAATTAAATTAAAAAAAGAAGAGGTTTGAAATTCTTGCTCTTAGAGCAACTTGCTTGCTAGCAGATCAAGGCACTGTCAGTCATTGTCCACTGTATCTAGAAATCAACCTTGGTTACTTTCCAATTAAGTATATTTTTGTAGTTCACCCACCTACATTCCTATCTCTAACACTAACAGTGTCCTGTATCAGAGTGGAGATGTGACTCATTTGGTAGGTTGCTTGTTTAGTTAGCCTGCACAAGGTCCTATGTTCCACCCGCTGCAGTGTTCATACACCTTCTGTCATGGTGCACAACTGTGATCAATAACACTTGGGAGGTGGAGGCAGGAGGATCAGAAGTTCAAGGTCTTCAACTACATAACATATTGGAGGCCAGCCTGGAGCGTCTACACACACACACACACACACACACACACACTGAGCTGTTGTAGGGGTTTTGTTTGTTTGCTTTTGGGTAGTCCGTTTACCAGGCTGAATCCTTCCCTTCAGGTTTTGCCCTTTCGTAGTCTTTTTATAAATTTTTATTTCATGTCTATGAGCCTTTTGTTTCCTGGACTACATGAGACCCTCAAAAAAATCAGTCAAACAAACAAAACAATAACAACAACAACAACAACAACAACAAAAGAAACCCACCATTGAGATGTGAGCTATCCCAATTCTGTACGAATCCTCTCCAACAGGCCTTTTTGTAGTCATCTTAATTTAATGTGTATAGGTAGGAATTTTGCAGCATGTATGTCTATCCTCCACATGCATGCCTGGTGCCCTTGGAAGTCAAAAGAGGGCTTCGGATCCCCTGAATCTGGAGTTGTGAGCTATCATGTGTGTGCTGAGAACTGAACCCGAATTCTCTGCCAGAGCAGCCAGTGCACTTAACTGCGGAGCCATCTCTCCCGTCCTCTACAGTTTCGTAGTTCCTACCCTACCACGGGATGATCTCACAAAAATGCCTTCCTCCCTGAGCCTCAACTAGAGGCTTACCTATCCTAAACTCTGTCCCCCCTCCCCTCAAGGCTGGATTCCAGAATTCTTGGTGTTCTGAAGTAGAAGAGACTTGGACCTGTTTAAGTGAGTTCATTTTCAGGCCCTACCTCATCACAGAAGGCCAATCGGGTTTCTTTCTCTTCTACCATCTGCCCTCCCCCAGGGTTTTCCCAGGCTGGTGCTGCTCTAGGCCGTCGCAGCTGATGACGCGTCGATGAGCGACGAAGGAAGGTCACACGAGCTCCTCCAACATGGCGGCGGCAGCTCTGCGGGGCGGCTGGTGCCGCTGTCCGCGGGTGAGCAGATTCGTGGGGCTGGTAGGGCAGAAATAAGGGGGATGGACGCTTGGCTTTTAAGGCCTCCTTCTCTTCAGTCTCTTGATTTTTCCTGTGGGTTCCACGGTTGGGTTAGGATTCGGTCATTGGGTCAGCCGAGGCTTGGGAAAGTAGCAGGAAGGCCTTAAGGAGGGAACTGATCCCCCAACCCCTCTTCCCCGCATCCAGCGGCGATGCGCGAAGCTGCCCGGGGGTCACCTCTCCCCTGTCGATCTGTTCCCACGTGCACGAGGGAGTCCCTGGTTTCTGGGGAGACGATGACCCATTGAGAAAACAGGTAGATGAAAGGGTTTTGTTTTCCTTTAAAGTGACATTCACAGTTCGCGTTTGAATGTCAAGTTCTCAGCGGAGAGTGTTTCCTAAATCGCCACTCCTAATGATCAGCGTGGAAGTGCGGGAAATAATTCATGCTCTGAATAAGACCTAGAACTCTTGACTTAGGTCACGGCCTCAGAATATAGTTCTTTATATTGCTGTTGTTTAACCCAGTCTCATTAGGTTAAGGAACGTGACACTTAGAAAGATTAAGCAAACTGCTCATAGACCTGGAGCTAGTAGGTTGATGATCTGGTCCGAAGCCCAGATCAGTATGATTCTATCCCACTATTAGGAGGAAGGAAAATGTAAAACAAGTTATCCCAAGAGCAACCTTAAGTAACTATAGCCATACTGGTACGCATTTGGACTTTTGAGAGCTTGTTTGGAGGATCTTCCTGGGACAGGCAGGTATATGCTTGACCAAAGAAAAGTCATCCTCTTTGACTAAGTGTGCAACTTTGGGAAGAACACATGTGGAGCTAAAAGGAAGGAAGAGGGAAAAATGACACTAACCAGCTAGATCATCCTAAAGTCAGTGGGGTGACAAATGATACAGCCGGGTCCTCTTCACTTCCGAACCTGTGTGAGTTTGGGATGTGACCAGTGATTACACAGCTGGGAAAGAGTGGAGAAGAAAAATTTGTAAAGTGAAAAGTGCTTCTGGTAGGTGATTCCGTTTCAGTGTGCCCATGCTGGACGGAACTGCACACAACTACAAGTTCATCATTTGGTGGGATCAAAAAGAGTCTTTCTCATGAGGTTACCTGGTTCTTTGCCCAGAGGTGCTCTGCATTTAGAACCTTTGACCAGGACACCAGAAGTCCATTCCACAGCTTGTCCTGCACCAAGAAGTTGTTGGTTTGTCTTTGAAAGTTCTCGTCTTTAGTTGTTGGAGATAGGCAAAAGTGGAATGGGCTTCAGTAGAGATTGGTTTATACTGTCACACACTATTCTCATGGTTTCCTGGTACTTGTACCTATCCACATTCTCCCCAGTTTCAGGTGTGGGATGAGGTTGTGGAGGTGCAGAAACAAACATATTCTCTTTCTAACTTATTACGGTGGCTTCTCAGATTTTACAAAGATTGCACATTAGCTTATAACAGGCATAAAGTTAAGGTCAGCAAATGACTCATGATGACCCTCAGAGTTACCCTCTTTTCTGAATGGATCTTTCTCTTTTTCTTAACCAATTAGAGGTGCCTGGGCAGTGGAATCCAATTTCTCTCCAGCCACAACCTACCCCATGGTTTAAGCTACCAGATAAGCCGGCCAGGAAGAGAGCTGACACTGGTGAGTGACCGAGGATACCAATAAGCAGACCTAACAGAGAGGTCTGGAGAACAAAGGCATGCCAGCATAGTCGCTTCAGGGAGTGGTCTGTGTTTTGGTGTTTTGGATCTTCAGAATTACAGAGAGTAGCAGACCTTGTTTCTGGATGTCCTGGGATATGATTGGTCAGCTTCCTGTTTTCTTATCTTTTTTTGTTTTGTTTTGTTTTGTTTTTTTGTTTTTGAGACAGGTGTATTGCCCAGGCTGTCCTGGAACTCACTCTGTAGACCAGGCTGGCCTTGAACTCAGAATTCACCTGCTTCTGCCTCCCAAGTGCCCAAGTGCAGCCTCCTGTTTTCTTTTGCCAGCAACAAGGCACTTTTATACATCCACTTAGCTGTGATTGCTAGAAAAGGCATCCTGTATCCTGCATCAAATTATATTCTCCCTCTCTGGCTTCTGTCTGTGAGTTTCTCACTAAGCATGGGTGTTTAAATATGGGCATAGAGTCACGTCATCATACCTTGGGTATCTTTGTGTTTCGGTCACTATTCTTCAACCACACTTCTGTAAGTGTGTCGATGACTGAGTCCTCAAGTATGCATGCTGGCCAGAGCCTCTCAGCTTCTTCCTGATCCTGTTCTGCAGCCATTCTAAGAGTGGAGCAGTTCCCCACGATTCCTTCCCTTCTGCTGCTTTCCCTTGTGGGTTGATAAGACCTAGTGAGGGAGTTGGCTTTCAGCCACTGTAACCACCCTAACTTTCATCAACTACACATGGCCACTCCCATTGACTTTTTCTTCATTTTAAAGATAAGAGTTGATATACTCAAGCCAGCCTCTGTGTAGCTGAGGATTCCCTGGTCCTCTTGCTTCTATTTCCTAAGCACTGCAGTTTCAGGTGTGCATCACCTATAGTTTTGTGAGTATGTGAATGTTTGTGAGTGTGGGTTTGTGGCCTTGCTTTGGTATCTTACTTTTGACGGACTATCTTTTAGAGCAGTTTTAGCTTCACAGGAAAATTAAAAGGGGTGGAGATGTGGCTCAATTGCTAGAGTACTTTCCTAGCATATATAAAGCCTTAGATTCTATAACCAACACAACATACACTAGATATAGTGGTACACAATTTTCATTCCAGCATTCTGAAAGTAGAGGCAGGAGGATCAGGAATTGATGGTCATCCTTAGCTACTTAGCAAGTTGAAGGCCAATCTAGGCTACATAAGATCCTATAAATAATAACTAGATTAGACTAGGCATCATGGTTCATGTTTTTAATCCTAGCACTCAGGAGGTAGAGGGAGGTGGAGCTCTAAGTTCAAAGCAACCCTAGTCTACATAGAGAGTTCCAGCAGAGATGTAGCCAGTGCTTCATAATGAGATCCTATCTCAACATGCCCCCAAAGAACAAACAAAATTAACTCACAAAAATTTAACAAAGAGTGCAGAGTCTCCCTGGCCACCTTCTCCCCTTTCCTGCTCACAGGTCCCTGTTAGTCATTGTGGATGACATCATTACAATTGAACCAGAGTGGATACACTGTTAAGGTCTGAAATCTGGTTACATTCAGGTTCATTTCTGTGTTATACATTCTGTGAGGTTCTAACATGTAGATAAGGATTTGTCCCTATTATTGTAAAGAGAATGTAGAACAGTTTCACTAACTAGGCATGGTGGTGCACATCTGTAATCTCTAGCACTTGGAAAGTGGGACAAGAACATCAAAAAGTTCAGCTACATAGCAAGTTCAAGACCAGCTCCCAAACCCTATCTCAAAACAAACTCCTCCACGTAAATAGTAAGAACAGGGGCTGGTGAAATGAATGTGTGGGTAAAAGTGCTTCCTGTATAAGCCTCAGGACTTAAGTTCAATCCCTGTAGCCCACTTCTCAAGTGTTTTTTTCTGATCTTTACATACAAGCCATAGCACTGTATAATCATCATTAGCAATCACTGTCCTAAGTTTTCCTCTGGGCTCTGCTTGTTCATCCATCCTTCTTTTAGACCCTTTGACAACCATCAGTATTTTTACTGTCTTTGAGTTTTGCAGTTTTCAGAATCTCACACAGTTTGTGGCCTTTTCATATAGCCATATATCAGTTGGTTAGTTGTATGTGCACAGTATTTCCTTCAACCAGGGAATACACTCATACCCAAGGAAATACAGAAGAAACTAGAGGAACAGTGCTCACTAGCTCCCCCAGGCTAATGCTTAGCCAGCCACTGTGGGCTGGGGACCATCCTACATTAATTATTAATCAAGATATTCCTCCAATAGGCCAGTCTGATCTGGACAATCTGAGACTCCTTTTTCTAGTGATTCAAGTTAACAATGGCAAGCAACTCCAACTCGAAGCACCTGACACAGCGTAAATACTATGGCAGTGGTTGCTACACTATAACTTTAGGGAATAGTAAAACAGGGCTGGAGAGATGGCTCAGTGCTTAAGGGCACATACTGCTATTTTGAGGACCTGAGTTCTATTCCCAGCACCCACATCGGGTAGCCTTACAACTGCTTGGAACCCCAGTTCCAGGGTATTCTGACACTTTTGAGCTCTGTAGCCCATGCATTCATGTGCACATACCTCCCCTTCTATACACAAGTAAGATAATAAAAGTAAATCTTGAAGAAAAAAAAAAAAAGAAAAACAATCTTTCATGTGTTCAGTTTTGAGTTTTGTTTTTGAGACAAGATCTTGCTATGTAGCCTGGAACCTATGATGTAGACCAAGCTGACCTCAAACTGAGATCCAAACCAGGTTTAATCTCAAAAATCTCCGTGTATCAGCCTCTTTTTTGGTCATTGTTGTTGTTGCTTAAGCTTATTTTTTAAACATTATTATTTAGAGAAGAGCATGTTTGTGCCACAGTCTATGTATGGAGGTCACAGGACAACTTTCAGGAATCTGTTTGCTCCTTCCACCATGTAGGTCCCAGGGATGGAACAAAGTTTTTTGAGTGCTAGGATTACAGTATGTGCCACTACACCTGGCTCAGTTTTTACTATACAGTTATATAAGGCCATTTTCATGCAGCGAATATATGATTGACTTCTAGCATATTCCTCCCCTAATACTCTTCCTTTGTTTGACCCTCCCACTAGTCCCTTTTGTTTCCCCAGCTTTGACTGTATCTCTCTCTCTCTCTCTCTCTCTCTCTCTCTCTCTCTCTCTCACACACACACACACACACACACACACACACACACATTTGATATAGCTATAAAATCTCACACCCACAACTGAGCAAATTCACAAATGGTTTGTCTGAGTCTAACTTAAATTTACTTAATATGACTTAATATGGCTATTTCCAATTGTATCTGTTTTCCAGAACAGCACATAACTTGATTTCTCCCCCTAGACATTTTTTTTTTACATAATGCTGGCTATCCTGGAACTCACTTTGTAAACCAGGCTAGCCTTCAATTCAGATCCACCTATCTCTGCCTCCCAAGTGCTGTAATTAAAAGTGTGAGCCATCATATCCAGCCATAACATAATTCTTTTTTTTTTTTAAAGATTTATTTATCATTATAAATAAGTATACTGTAGCGGTCTTCAAACACACCAGAAAAAGGCGTCAGATCTCATTACAGGTGATTGTGAGCCACCATGTGGTTGCTGGGATTTGAACTCAGGACCTTCGGAAGAACAGTCAGTACTCTTACCTGCTGAGCGATTTCACCAGCCCATAACTTCATTTTTTTTTTCCCCAGACAGGGTTTCTCTGTATAACCCTGGCTATCCTGGAATTCACTCTGTAGACCAGGCTGGCCTCGAACTCAGAAATCCACCTGCCTCTGCCTCCCAAGTGCTGGGATTAAAGGCGTGCGCCACCACTGCCTGGCTCATAACTTCATTCTTTATGGCTGAGAAAACCTCCATGCTCTTGTTAAACACGTACTTTGGTTCCATTTCCTATATATTGTGACTAGTGTGGCAATGAACATTGGTATGCAATTTTTTATTTTTGACTTGTGGTTGATAACATCAGTAGATATGAACCTGTGAACATATAGGGCTTATAGTGTCATTTATCTTGGGTGTTCCGCTAATTCAAATTCTGTTATAATAAAAGAGACATCTATTTACTGTTAAACACCACTGTCAACAAAGGGGAGGAAATTGGGTAACCAGATGTTACTATGTGTGCCTCCAGCCTGTAAATGTTCATTCTTTTTTTTTTTTCTTTCTTTTTTTTTTTTTCCATTTTACACTCTTTCTAGACCAAATCTTATTCTTCTGGGAGCAGAAAAGGGTTTTTATCAGGCTTGCTAGATAACATCAAACAAGAATTAGCGAAAAACAAAGAGATGAAAGAAAGTATTAAAAAGTTCCGAGATGAGGCCAAGAAGCTAGAAGAGTCTGATGCCCTCCAGGAAGCCAGAAGAAAATATGTGAGTATCTCAGTACCGTTGTCATTCCCTGGGCCAGAGGCACTGGGGGAGGCGGCCAGGTCCCAGCACTGATTCAAAGGGATCAGAACAGGGGCAGGTTGCCCGGGCTTCCTGGCCTGGCACTGCCGTTAGGTGTGCAACTCCATCTCCAGCCCTGTACATAGCATAGTCACCACAGTAATTACTTTTGGGGAGAGCTCCAAGACATGCGAGAATGACATCTGCATCATGTGACCCATGGCAGCTTAGAGCCATAATGCTGGCATCATTTAGTGCTTGCTACTGTCTCTGCTTTCGTGCGTGTTTTATGTGCATATGTATACATTTATGTATGTCAAGGCCAGTGGACAGTGTCAGGTGTCTGTCTTTCTTGATTGGTTGCTACCTTGTTTTTTTTGACATAAGGTCTTTCCCTGAACCTCAAGTTCAGAGACCTCGGTTGAACTAGTGAGCATTAAGGATCACCTTTCCTGCTGCCTGGCATCACCTCACCCTTCTCCAACCCTAGACTAACAAGCACATACGTGCCTCAGCTTTTTTATTTCACCTGAGTTCTGGAGCTGGAAGATTCTCATGCTTGCATAGCAGGCACTTTATTCTCTGAGCCACCCCTCTGCCTGATGACTCCTTGAACAGCCATCAAGTTCTAGCCACTGGGACTGGTCTTAGCATCTTTATACCATTCAAGTGCCCTGTAGGGAGGCACAGTGGTCCTGTCTACAAGTGAGCCACTGAGCCTCAGAGTGCAATGCGCTTAGCCCAGGTCCTCTGCATTCGGTTCTGTGGATCCTCACCAGTTCCCCCAGGAAGGCCTTTTCCTTCTATGCATTCCCAAGCTATTTATTTGGAGGACACTCCTTGTGTGGCTTTAGCCTGATGAAAGATGGCCTTGTCCCATCAGTAAAGAATGAGTTATCTGGGAACAGAGCAAGCCAGGGACCCAAGATTGAACTATAGAAATAAAATGGCATTAATGAGTAGTAGTTGGCAGAACCATCTCTTTCCATTCAGAGAAAGACCCAGGGCTTGGGGATTCCATGTTCTGGAAGTTGCTACCAAGTGGACATGCATGGATGTGGTGGTTTGAATAGGTATTGCCCCCACAGACTCATGTGTTTGAATGCTTAGCCCATAGGGAATGACAATATTAGGAGGTGTTGTTAGAGGAAGTATGTCACTATGGTGGGTGGGCTTTGAGGTCTCAGATGCTCAGGCTAGGCCTGTTGCGGCACTTATTTTCCTGCTGCCTGCAGATTCAGATGTAGACCTCTGCCTGCATGTCACCGTGTTTCCCACCGTGACAATAATGGGCTAAACCTCTGTAGTGTAAAGCCAGCCTAGTTAAATGTTTTCCTTTATTAAGAGTTAGCATGGTCATGATGTCTCTTCATAGCAACAAAACCCTGTCTAAGACAATGGAATGGAAGCTTTTCACAGAGTTTAAGCAGCCAGTGCTCCTGGGAATCTTTGATAAGATGCTCAAGTTCATTGTTATATCTGAATAAAAAGAGGAAATTCTTTGATCCTAGAAAACCATCGAATCAGAAACTGTTCGTACCAGTGAAGCAATAAAAAAGAAGCTTGGAGAATTGACAGGGACAGTGAAGGAGGTAAGGCCCGAGGCCAACCTGACAAGGGCTGAAAATAGAATGGGAGGGACTTTTCAACCCAATTCAGGGGTACAGGTAGGTGCAGGCTCCTCCTAGCGGGATGCTACTCAGTGCTGAGTTGGACATCCTCTCGCTTTTGCTAACTGTTCCACATGGCTGGGAATTCCCATTCCACTCATGCCCATTCCAGGGGGGAATCCTGAATTTCCGGGGTTCTTATTCTCAAGGCTGGGCTATGGGCCTATGCGGCATCTTCTACTCTGTCTCTGTCTCAGTAGAGTCTTGATGAAGTCAGTAAAAGTGACCTTGGCCGCAAGATCAAGGAGGGGGTAGAAGAGGCCGCCAGAACAGCCAAGCAGTCGGCAGAGACAGTGTCCAAGAGCGGGGAGAAGCTGGGCAAGACGGCAGCCTTCAAAGCCATCTCCCAGGTGAGTGAGCCTGGCTCAAGCCAGGCGGGAGCAGGGACCCCTCCCTCAGTGGTGGCTCTCGGCAACCGCAGGCCTGTTCTCCTCTGCAGGGTGTCGAGTCAGTGAAGAAGGAGATTGACGAGAGCATACTTGGACAAGTGGGGCCCTACCGCCGGCCTGAGCGGCTCCGGAAAAGGACAGAGTTTGCTGGAGCAAAGTTGAAAGAAAGCAAAGTGTTCGAGGCTAATGAGTAGGTCCCTGACAGGCTCCTGGGTGGTCCTGGCCAACTGGTGTCTGTTTCTGGTTTCTGTCCCCTGGGAGGTGCCTGTGCAAGTCTGTTTCTCTCAGGGCTCCTGGCTCCCTCCAGAGAAGCTGGGGGTTGAGAGATGGCTGAAGGGAAAAGAGAAGGAAGAAAGCTGGAATTGAAGCTGCTGGATGTGGAGCCATCATCTGTCATCTTCCCAGTGGTCATAGGAGGGTGCAGGGCCCTGGGGTGACCTCTGTGGGGCTGAAGTTCACACCAAGCTGCCTGCCTTTTCCCCACAGGGAAGCATTAGGGGTTGTGCTACACAAGGACTCCAAGTGGTACCAGCAGTGGAAGGACTTCAAAGATAACAACGTTGTGCTCAACCGTGAGTGTGGCCAGCCAGCTTGGGCAGGGCAGTGGCAACAGATCCTAGATAGAACCCCACTTTATAGAAGGAAAGATGGGATCAGACAGGGTTAAATTTCCTTAAATCTACCCACCCAGCTAACTGTAGATCTCGTCACTAAGACACTCGATGATTACCCCTGAGCGAACAGTTAAGATCAGCAGCCCTGGGATGAACAGTGGTAGTGCCAAGGCCTTGGGGCAGACTCTGGCACTGCTCTTTACTTTTAGCCAGCCACAGGATTTCTCCAGGGGCTGAGCAGGAGAGCCACTGGCTACATACCCTTCTCCCTTCTCCTGTGAAGATTGCTAGAGGCCTGTGTCTCCTTTGTAGTGGAGGCAACAAGCACCATGGGTGGCATCCCGAATTTTGTACAGCCTCTCAGAGGCTGTAGCTGAGCTCTGCATTTTTACAGGTAGGTAGGTAGATAATCCACATTCTGAAATGAGGAGGCAGGCTCAGGCCTAGAACTGATCCATGTCAAGAGGAGGAGTCTTGCAGGGAGTTCTCAGAACTGGAGTCAGGGTATCTCATCAAAAGGTCCGTTCCTCTAGCTCCTGTGTGTATCCATAGGCTTCTTTGAGATGAAGATGAAGTATGACGAGAGTGACAATGTCTTCATCCGGACATCCCGGGCCTTAACCGACAAGGTCACTGGCTTGATAGGTGAGTGTGGCTTCAGGCCATCCTTTCTTCCCTGTCTGCAGCCAGCTCTGGAAGCTACGCTAACCTGAGGGCTCCTCTCCCTGCAGGAGGTTTTTTCTCAAAGACAGAATTGTCAGACGTGCTAACAGAGATCCTGAGAGTGGACCCAACCTTCGACAAGGACCGCTTTCTTCATCAGTGTGAGACTGACATTATCCCCAACATCCTAGAGGTGCGAGCCGTGCCACAAGCCGTGGTGGGGCCCTGACCTGCTGGACCTCCTCCCCTTCTGGATGGTACCCTAGGAATGACTGGAGGTGACTCAGAACCAAGTTACTGAGGCTGTTTTCCGAGCAGATACTTCACCTCTGGTACAGCTTCAGTCAGGTCGCAGCCTGGGAGCAATGTCTCTTAACCTTTCCCGGCTATGGAGGCCTGTGTCCTACCATGACAGTTAGGGTTCTCAGAAGGGAACACTAGCCCTCTCCTATGCTCTGTGCTGGCTCCAGTGAGAGCTGTGGGGATTTCTTGCCTTCTCCATGGGGCATAATAATTCCAGGTTGGGTTTCTCTCTGTTTTGTGGTCAGACAGTCATGGCTCTTGTCCCTGAAGCTCTTGTATTGTGCCTCCTGGTAAGGTGCTCCTGAAGCCATTTCCAGAGATTGCTGGGAACAGCCCAGGAGCCCCAGCTTTTTAGGCATTGGGGAAAAGCAGACAACTAGTACATTCTCATTCAGACCCAGGGCACCCTGGCCATATAAGAGCCAAGAAGGTCTGGAGCCACGTCTATGGCAGTCCTGGCATTTGTGCCCAACTGTTCTTGCCTCTTTGGCATGTAAGCCAAGAGAAGGAGTCTTGTTCAAGTCACAGAGCAGCACACCTGTATTGGCTGGTTGTCCATCTCTCCCTTTCTGAAGCACTCAGAATATGGCAGGATCTGGGGCAGTCCTACTGAGGTCAGGTCAGGCCTTCATTACACCCTTCACAGTCCATGAGAAAGCCCACCAACCCCCAGGCCCTCCTCCTTCCACTTACCTCCATGTGGTTTATCTTCTCCTCTCTTTCCAATTTCCCAGCTCCTTCTCACTTTTTGGGCAGGACTGAGAGGAGGTGGGAAGGGAGCTGTCACCAAGAACAGCGGGTGTTACCCAAGCAGCCTCTTTAGGGCTGCACCACAACTGATGAGTGCTTACTCTCTGAGTACCTCCCTCACCCTCCTCAGCACAACTACCTAGGTTTGTGTGGCTGTGTCCTCTACCTCGATCTGTAGCCGGCCTGATTTCTAACTGCGAAGCTGGGTCCTCAGGGAGGTGTACCTGGAAGGCCACTCCTCCACTGTGAGGCCTCCCCTGCTCCCATGCCTTTCCTTGTCTTGCACTCAGAAGACCAGAGCTGCGTGAACATAAGGGACTGGTCTCCTCCTGCTCAGGATACCCACAGCTGCCTGTCACCTAACCTAGCCTCCGTCTCTTCCCAAGGCCCAGGCTGGTGGGCAGGACCCCGGGGTCTCCAGGGAGAGCTAGTGCATTCTGCTGCAAAGGCTCACTCAGCTTCTTGTGCTTATTTTCTCCTTCTATTTAGGCCATGATTTCTGGGGAGCTTGACATTCTCAAAGACTGGTGCTATGAAGCTGTGAGTACCATTTTTTCTCTTCAGCCAAAGAGCAAAGCAAAGCAAAACCAAAAAACTGTCAGAAGGACTAGGGTGTGTCTCAGGGCCAGGCATTTTTCTAGCATGGATGGTGTCTTGGGTTACATCCCCAGCAATATAAAGATAAATAAGTAGATGATAGATAGATAGATAGATAGATAGATAGATAGATAGATAGATAGATAGAAAGAAAGAAAATCTGCTTAGGTGGCTCTGGCTCCCCATGTCCAGTGGAAGAGGGGTCTTCATATCTGATATAGTTGGTTCCCTCAGAGCCCAACAGCCCACCCGTCTGTCCTTTCCTCTGCATGTGATGCACAGGTGCTGACAGATCAGGCTTAATAAGTGCATCAAGGCAAGGTTCTACTATTGAGCTATATCTTCAGCCCTGTAAACTAATGAGGGTGGGGTGGGGGTGGGTGGGGTGGGTGGGTGGCATGTGGCATATGTATCTGTGTATGGTGTATGAGTGTATGCATATTTACATGTGTATGCAGGCATGTGTATCTGGAGGCTTGAAGATTGATGAAGGTTGATGGCAATTACTCTCCAACTTAAATGGAGGCAGGGATTTTTGCTGAACCCATAGCTTGCTGTTTCAGCTGTCCTAGCTTGCCAGCTTGCCCATGAGCTCCCTGTCTCTACCTGCTGGGCACTGGATTTACAGTCGAAGCTTCCACACCTATCTATCTTTTGTGTGAGTTCTTGAGACCCAGACTCCAGTCAGTTCTCATGCCTGC
>JADRCD010215610.1:0-26132 GCA_019843815.1 Montemys delectorum
ACACACACACACACACACACACACACACACACACACACACAGAGGAATCCCACACAATATCCAAATTTATATTCTGAGGAAATATATGTGTACTCAAATATGTATATGTGGTATGTGTGTATGTGTGTGTGTGTCTATGTATGTGTGCATGTGTATCTGTATGTATGTATGTATGTATGTATGTATGTATGTATGTATGTGTGTGTGCTGGTAAAAAAAGATGGGAGGGTTATTTAAACATTTCATGATAGAGGAAATGGCAAAATCAATTGTGTATTCCTACCGTGGTACTTAGTAAACCTTTAAATATAAAATCATATTTTCTAAACAAAGTTAATGACATGGGAGAATGACTATGGCATGCTAAGTAAAAAATGCAGGTTACGTTATGAAAACAGATAAGATAGAATTTCAATTGAATACAGAGCAAAAAGCTCAAAAGGAAATACACTGGTCATAGTGTGAGTGACATTTTATATTCTTCTAGTGTTCACATTTTCTGAAGCATCTATTTATTAATATACATTTACATATGCATAAATAGATGGGTTGTAAATGTGTTTTTCTTTCCTCCTTTTTTGCCTTGCTTTATTAATGTCAATCATCTGACATTAATGTATTTAACCATTTTCTGGCTATGTATAAATGGATTTGTGCTATACGCATATACATACATAAACATGTGGATTCAACCATTTATTTTATTAAACCTTCTGTCTACCATTGTTTCCTCATTTTGTTTTAAAAAAATTAAATTACACACACACACACACACACACACACACACACACACACACACACACACACACGAGAGAGAGAGAAAGGTCACAATTGTATAGAAAGCCAAGCTTTTCTGCATTTTCAGAGACACAATGAGACCAAGCCCAGGTCACAGGAGGCCTCTGGCTTACACTTTTTCTTGGCAGCTGTTCATCCCTAAGCCTCACAGGTGGGAAAGACAGAGAGGCTCCCTCATCTGTGGGAAGACTCTGCTGTCCATCCCAGAGCAGAAGCTCTGTACTGGAAGACCAAGAGAAGACTAAGTCCTCACGGCTAAGATGACCAGTTATAATAAATTCTTAGGGAAATGGATGGATCTGGAGAGTATCATCCTGAGTGAGGTAACCCAATCACAAAAGATCACACATGGTATGCACTCTCTGATAAGTGGTTATTTGCCCAGAAGTTTGGAATACAGGAAGAACGACTCACAAACCACAAGAAATCTAAGAAGAAGGAAGACCAAAAGGTGGACATTTCATTCCTTCTTAAAAAGGGGAATCAAACACCCACAGAAGGAGTGGCAGAGATTAACTATGGAGCAGAGACTGAAGGAAGGATAAGCATATAGCTATCTCCTGAGAGGCTCTGACAATACCTGATTAATACAGATGTAGAGGCTCACAGTCATTCATTGAACTGAGTACATGGTCCCCAATGATGGAGTTAGAGAAAGGTTCTATGGAGCTGAAGGGTTTGCAGCCCCTTAGAACAAACAACAATTACTAACTAGTACCCTCAGAGCTCCCAGGGACCCAACCATCAATCAAGGACTATACATGGTGGGACTGAATGTTCTGGCAGCATGTGTATAGTAGAGGATTGCAAATTTGATCATCAATAAGAGGAAAGGACCTTGGCCTTGTGAAGGTTCTATGCCCCAGTGTAGGGGAATGCCAGGGCCAATAAGTGGGAGAGGGTGGGGTGGCAGGCATGGGGAGGGGGGAGGCGAAAGGGGTTTGTTCTTGTTGTTTTTGTTTGTTTGTTTGTTTTTTGGAGGGGAACCTGGGAAAGGGAAAATTTACATGTAAATAAAGAAAATATCTAATAATAAAAAAAAAAAAAAAAAAAAAAAAGACTGGCTTTGACTACAAAACTCTAGCCAATTCCTCCATAATATCTAGGATTTGCTATCTAGGATTTGAACGAAGATTCTCTAGATTGCATTTGATCCACAGCACACTCCATCTGATGAAGGTTTAGAAGCAGCATTGTGTACTAGGAAGGGTAGTCTTAGGCATATTTCTATTGTTGGGACAAAATCAGTTTCAAACAGGAAAGGTTTCTGTTGGCTTACGGTTGCAGAAGTATCAGTAAATGGTCATCTAGCTCCAGTGGTTTGTAGCCTGTAGTGAGGAAAGTGTGCATCCAAGTAGACATGCATTGGGAACAAAGCCTATCACCTCTTGGGATCTGGGAAACAAAACAAAGAACAGGAAGAAGTCAAGGGCTCAATATTGACTTTAAGGAAAGATGGACTCAGTTCATCCCACTAGACCCTACCTAGGAGAGTTCCCAACGCCTCCACGTAGTGTCCAGGTAATGGGTAGCCCTTCAACTCAGGGACTTCAGAGGACACTTCTGTAGGAATGACAACCATGGCCAAATACATGCAGTGATCTGGAATGTTTGTTTTAGTTCATTTTAGTCCTGCTTTCTCGCCAGGTCAACTAAATACTCCTAATTTTCAATTCCATCACTTGAAAATTGATGTTAATCTTCCAAAATTATTTTTCAGTTCCATAATATTTTTAGGTTCTAGCACAAAATGTGACCTGTCTTCCTTTTTACAGCCTAGGATTTTCTCTTTCAGGAGCAAGAATTTCTACGTGCCTCATACTGTGGCCTTGTGGGAAGTGTGTAGCTACTCACAGGTGTCTGCTGTTTGCCCTCCTCCATATCCTCAGGAGTGGACCTGCTGTGCCAGACTTGACCTTAGAAGTCTACTGTGAACCGTACAAACCTTGTGTGTGCTTCGCATCCAACACAGATTTAAGAAATTCTTGGCTGTCATTTTTAAAAATGTGGAAATGATGCAATGGAGATGGTAATCAGAGAAAGAAAAATCTGATGCCATTCTCAAACCTCCCCTCCAACTAATTCCTTCTCCCCATTTCATCATATTTCTCCTTTCTAGGCCTCAGAAACTTTAATTTTTAGAAATTCATAATCATTACATTGATATGCTGCAGAGAGAGGTCATTCTGTGATCAATTTCCTTTCCTCATTTCTATTTCTGCTCTTCTTCTCATATTACAGAGTTTCTTTGGAATAATTAGTTCTCAATCATTCTGCAAGGCATTTTCCTGCTTACTATCTTATGAACAGGGTACTCTTTAGATGATAACTCTGTTCTTTCTTGTGAAAAATTGGAAACTCATCCAGGCACAGGCCTGAAGTTATGACTGATCAGGAGACTGAAACAGGAGGTCACAAACTCATGGGCTGCTAGGATGACAGTGAGTTCAGGGCCAGCCTAGGCCACCGAATGAGACTCCATCCCAGAATTTAAAAAGTTAAAAGGATCTTGGGGATGTATGCTAAGTCAATAGAGGGTTTGAATATCATATGTGAGACCTCCGGTTCAACCCCAAGGATGAATGAATGAATCTAAGAATCCATGCATGAATGGGTAACAATATAAATGATGGTCTCTGGAAATAACATCATTTGAGTTCAGTTCAGATCCAAGTTCTGGATTCAGTCAAGTGATGTATATGCCCAAGAGATACCCAGATATTGTTTCTCTTTTCTGTGCAGTGAGCTAAATAATCTCAGCACCCACCCATAATGCAGATGTGAGGATAAAAGGATATAATCACACATAAAAAGCTTAATATGGCCCAACAGCGAGGACAGGTTCCATTAATGTCAATTACTTCTGTCATTATCACTGTTATTAAATACATGAGATAAAGGCTTTTAATGACTACAGGAAGTGAAAGGAAGCCAACTCCATTTGGACTCAACTGACCCTCAAATCTAACTCAGACCACACCACAGTTTTCAGCTGAAGATGAGAGAGGGTATTTTACATTGTGCTCTTCATGGCTGCTTAGCCTGACAATGAATTTGTGAGTTCTCACCCAAGATGCGAACCCAGCTGATTCAAATCAAATCCAGCTTTTCCACAGTTTATAAGTGTTTGAAACCTGATTTCCAGGGTTTTTTTTTGGGTAGATCTTCCTAGATTGGGGCTAGGGGAGGGGTTCTCACTGCCAAGCTTCTCTGGCGGAAGCCTGTTCTTGCAAGCCTTAGCCAACTCCCCTGATTTCAAGAGTTCAGGCTCAGATAAGCTTTGGACAAACACCTGAGGCTGATGGGAGGCTTAATTGAAATGAGCCTGAGCTTAAATGTTTTATGAGGTACGAGGTACGCCCATTGCTAATTTCTTTGGCCAAGTTTTCCTCCTGGGTCTTGCTATGCGTGCCTGAGAAAGCCAAGTCTCCCCTGTGTTCCTGCAGTGTGACCTGACTGTATCACTCTGCCAAATGTTAACCATTGGGAGTGTCCAGAGCAGACAACGTGGAGACACACAGCCCTACCACCTCCTATCATATCAGCACAGGAGCCATGGTTACCCTGCTGTATAACTCATCAGTTCCAGAAATCCTGGGGCTCTCAGTTTCCTTAGCCAAGTCCCCAAGGCTGGGACCAAAGTCTCTCAGACATAATAACTATGATGTACAAGGCAACACCTAGCCCAAGCATCGTGCCAAGCTCCCATGTGAAATGGGAATGAAACAGACTTGTCTTGTGAAAGAAGAGAGGGGGAGAAAGTGCTCAAGGTAGCCTAGAATGTCTGAGGCCCTAGAATCAATCCCCAGCACTGGAAATAAAAATTTCCCCCACTGGGCAACTTGAATGGGAAGCAGATGGTTTGTCATCTTTCAAGAAGTTGAAAAAGACCCTCCCACACCAATGTTCATGTCATCCTGGAAACATTCCCCGGTGACGTCAAACCTATAGACTGAACATTTACAAATGTATTTGCTATATCAAATCAAGAATTATTAGGTCTGTAGTCAAACAATGCCATTACAAAATTCGAATCGAAACCTGGTACTGGGGCCATTCTTAGGGGCCAGAGCAAATTTCAGAAATATTTCTGGACCAACTGTAATGAGCTGAAAGGCACAAACTTGCTAGGCAATAACACCGAAACTCCTCTTCCACATTTGTGCTACTCTATAGAATGTTCTTGAACAGTCGCACCTCAGACAAAGAAGAGTCAATGTCCCATTAGCTGACTCTCCTCAGTAGCCAGTTTCTCTCCTCTCTTCTCCTCTCCTTTCCCACCCCTTTGCCTCTCCTCTTCTTCCTCCTCCCCTCCCCTCTTCTCTTTTCTCTTTTTTGTGTTTTTATGTGTATGTATAGGTTCATATATTTTTCTGTTTGTACGTATATGTTGAGGGCAATACAGAAAATATAGTTTTTAGAAGTCTGCTTTCTCAGGAAATTGGTCTGAGAAGCAGTCACTGAGGGCCAGTGTGTCATTTTAACATTGATGCTCATACCTCACGTGCATTGCCATAAGCAGTCTCCAAAATAGCTCTGTATGGTGTATGTGCTCGACCATTCTGGCAATATCCTGAGCCTATCAGAAATTAGCATTAATCTCCTAAATCTGAAACCCTTTAGTAATTAAAGCTTTGTGAACATTGACATTGAGAAATAGGACAGCTTGCAATCAAAAGACAGGTACGTTAGAAACACTGCCCAAGGTTCCATCCAAGAGGGATGTTTATGAAACATCAGTGAGTCTCATCTTGGTTCCTCATTCTTGAGATGTTTTCTTATCCATAAGCGAGCACTTCAAAATCTGAAGATAATCCAGAATACTTCTGGTCTCAAGCATTTCAGTTTAGTGGCATTCACCTGGTACTAAAGTTTCCATAAGTGTTTTCTGATTCAAGAAAAGAAGATCATGTCTACTAAGAGTCTGTTTCCAACTAAAGAGAAGACATCAGGTGTGTGGGTGTTGTATCGCTACCTCACTGGGCTGATGTAAGGATTGCGTGAGCCCCTGGATTTGTATAAGGCTTGTAAATGTAAGGCCCAGACAAACACACACATTGTCAGGTTCCTCTGTGCTATGTGTGCCAGTCAAACAATCCAACAGTTTTTTTTAGGGTGATGTTGACACATGTCAAACACATTAACATTCCGATTGAAATGACTCATTGGCTCAGGAGTCACTGCAGAAGCCCAGGAGGGAATCAAGGGAGAGGCAGTGTGGATCATTAAGGAGACTGCAACCTGCAAGCTTCTTTCTGTCTCTTTCTCTGTCTCTCTGTCTCTGCCTCTCTCTCTCTCAATTGTTGTTATTAGGAGAGTAGAGAGGATACTGTGACTATATATTGTTAAGTATACCACCATCATTGTTACACTAACTATAAGTCTATCTGAGACCCCAAACTAATGACTGAGCAGGAAGATGCTTTCTTTTTGCTGCACAGACTCAACCTGCCTTTTTGCATAGCATATGGTGATTTCTGCAGCATCTTCTCTGGCTATACTCTCAGTTCCATTCTCCTATGCTTTCTCAGGGACTCGGTCTACCCTCTTCAGGTTGATAGTAAGATGACAAAGCTGGATATTGGGGGGCAATTTTGAATGATGGCCCGCTGCCCCTCAAAGTCTTCTCCCCAAGATGGTCTCCTCAATTCTCGGGAAAAACATTATCTCAAAAACTCAAGGTGGACAGATCTAAAAGTCAAATACTCAAGGTTGGTCTCAGAGTGCCATACACATGCATGTACATGCATGCAGTTACACACAGACACAAAGACACAAGGATAAAAGCCGGTTCACAGGCACAGCATCACAGTGTCACCAGACAGAAAGGACAGTATCAGTCCCTGCTTTCCTAGATGGTTAATTACAGAAATGGCTGGTACTCAGACAAAACCACTGTTGAAGCTCACAGATTTCTAGGGCTTATATTCCATTTCATGGATTCTCCCATCTTGTTTCCCTAGGACCCATCTTGGTCTATAGATGCATAGAAAGGTCCGTGGTAGATGTTTTCATCAGATAGGATAATAGCATTCTATGCTTCATAGTCATGAAAATTATTTGAAGATTTAATTTTTCCATATTTTTCCAGACTTACCAGTGATCCCTAAGCCTGAGTCTTATTCTTGATGTGTCTCACACTATTATTGTTTAGGTTCAGTGGCTTTGCCAACACATTGTGACCCCGCTTCATAATGACGCACTGTGGCCATATGCCCCATCTCCACAAGTCCTGGGCTTGCCGCCCATGTTGTCCCCACCCCTGACTCCCACTCTATGTACAAGGGCCTCAGCAAGCAGAACTTAATTCAGACCAGCTGCCTTTCTTCTGCTACTCCAGATAAACATGGGCCTGAATGCACTGTGCTAGCTCAGCTAGACCCATGAGAGAAGCAGCCGAATGGCAAATCCACCTCACAAGCCTGTAACGTTCTCTCATGGGACACTTGATCAGGCTTTCCAGTTCAAATCTGCTGAGCATTTTAATGTTGTGGTCTGTCTTGTCTGTTTACGACATCGTCAGTATCTATGGCATCTCTCCCAATAAGAGGTCACAAGGACCTTCCCTTGAACTCCAGTTTCTGCTACTTTAGGGGTGACCATCCACTTCTTGGAAACTACTGCTGCCCCCAACAGTTAATGTCATGTGAGTTGTGAAGCTTAGACCAAGAGCATTAAAGATTAAAAAAAAAAAACCTATACACTTTATGGTGATGTTTGCTGATCTTTATACCATGTAATAAAAGAGACATAGATAGGAATTTTGACAAATAGATTTCTGGTTGACCACAAGTGAAGAGACTGTGGATAGAAACTCCAACTCTCTGACTTCTTCAAGGCTGTCTGTCTTGTTGTATGACTTCCTTCCCTCTCTGGGGTTGCTGGGAAGGTCTATCTGGCTTTAGGCCTCAGTTCTTTCTGTGGCACCATGCTATGTACTCCTCAGCGGAGTAAATACCAGATATCTAGCCACTGGTTCTGTCATGTATGTCCCAGTGCAGCTCTGAATGCTCAGATCAGTGTGCCTAGACAGGCAGCCAAAACAACCTCAAGTAAACCTCCTTCCCTTCCTTCCTCCCATTCTTTCTTTTTTCCTTCTTTCTTCTTTCCTTCCTTCCTTCCTTTCTTTCTTCCTTCTTTCCTTGCCCTCCTCTCTTCCTTCCTTCCCTTCCTACCTCCCTACCCCTTCTTTTCTTCTCTCTCTCTCTCTCTCTCTCTCTCTCTCTCTCTCTCTCGCACACACATACACACACACACACACACACACACACACACACACATGTGTCTTTAATTCATCTGAGAATCACTTTAGTAAACTCAATGTACCATCATTGCTCACCAAGGCACACAAATATTGATCCTTACCCAGTCTAAGGATCCTGAGGTTCTTTCTAAGCACAATCTCCATCTGCTATCAGAGTCCCACCTTCCTTTCCATCCCTAGTGGTTAGAGCCTCCTCTGGGGAGAATCTGGACCAACCCCATAATACTGTCTCTCTTTCCTATGAACCTCTAATACAAAAGGCTTCCTTAGGGAGAATGACTGTTCCCTTTATTGGATGATTGCTCTCCTTGCCCAATCATATCAAATGCTCCCTTAAAATGTAGAAAACCTCCTGGTTTTCTAGTAAGTTATACAATATCTGTGTTCTTAAGAAACCTTTCAGCTGGTCTTAAGCAACAACTTAATGGCTTGTGACAAGCAACTTTAATTGCCGCTTCCTGGATTTCTCAAAAATCCACGTGCTCTTGGGTTCTTCTTATTCTTCTCTACAGCTTTCTGGATTCCATGCTTTCTGTCTGCTATCAGCCAGGATACAGAACAGAGCTTTTTACTGGTTAACAGGAAGACTCTACCACACAGAACCTTGTAATCATTTTGGTATACTTTTATTTTGCGTGTATCCTGGGAATGATTATATTGATCTGTAAGCCCTGCTCCATCTTGCTCATGCCATTCCTTGCTCCCACCCTCTCTTCATCCTTTTTATCCCCCTCACCCTTTCCTCTGGGACAATAAACACATTCCTTGTTCTGCTCACTACAAGATGTAATGTTCCTGTCATACCCTTGGGACTCCGGTCTGCATCTGAGAAGCCAATGAGGGTGTTTTCTATGTGTCTTCTTTCCTGAGAGACAGTCTGGTAGATTCTCTTTTCTATTATGGAATTAGACCTAATTTCTTTTGATTTAATTGTACTTACCTTGGTGGGCTTGATGGTCTTTGATTAGAAAAAAAAGACAGGGGAAAGGAATAAACAAGAGCATAAATGGGAAGCACAGGGCAGGAATGAGAAGGAAGGAGAGAGAAGGATGCAGAAATGCTTACAGGATTTCGAAGTTATCGTCCAGAGCACCATTTTGAACTCTCCTATGTGCAGAAGTTCCTGGGAGTGTTGGTGCAAAGGCATTTTTCATCCAAAAGCCCTAAGATGATCAATAGGGCTGTACTTTGTAAAGATGTCCTTGATCGATGAGGCCACATTACAATCTTCCTTTGAAAACACTTCAACAACACACCTAAGCTCGGAGGAGATGACAGTGTCACATACTACTAAGCATAAACAAATCAGATAGCTGTTATCATTATTTTGTTCTTCGTTGGTCAGTTTATTTAAACTTCATCAGGTTCATTCTATTAGTGTTTTGGTAGCTCATTTTGACCAGTGAAACTGAAGTTATCTGAAGGAGCACAAGGATCAGACACCATGGACCATGGTCCTTTTTCAAAGCCAACCTTTTTGTTGTTGTTGTTGCTTTTAACACTATGTTACCAGTACCTCATGCAGGATAACATTGGCCAAGTTACTAGAGAGTAGCTAGGCCTCTTTGAATGAGGTTGTCAATGATACATTGTTAGAAAATTCTTAGGGATTTGCTTGGAGCCAAAGAGGATAAGGACTTATCACTTGGAGACACAAACAAGAGCCCTACCATGTGATCTCCTGTATACTTCAGAGATATCTTACTTGTGAAGAAAGCACCGAATCCAAGGGGTAAGGCAGGAGGCAAAGGGCAGCAAACGGGATGACACTGATAAAACTAACCTCAGCTGCTCATAAAGCCACTGTCACAAGTGGAGCTCATGACCCATGTTCCACTTCCATTCCTTTTCTGAGCATCATTCACACAATTGCCACTCTTTCTCTTCCTGCTTGCTGGAGTGCTAACACACTTCTCTTTCATTTTAGAACAGCACCCAGTTGGAGAAGATCTTGAAAGCAGCCAGAGCTCACTGATCTGATCCCAGGAACAGAGACTGTACCCATAAATCTTGGAGCAAGCACGTGAGCAGCTGAACATGATTGAAAAAAGAAACAGCAAGAGCAGGCATGAAATTTGACCTACACACATTGTACATGACTTGAAGAGCCTCTTGAGGTTGATGATTCCTGGTCTGTCATGTTGCTGCCGGACCCAGACCAGGCTCAGAATCCATGACTTTCTTATAAACTATTCCCTTGGTGTCTTGGTTCAGTATTCCCAACCCACTTCTGAACAATATCTCATGTCATGTGTTAGACAAGGCTCAAACTCATCATGTAGCTGAGGATGACTGAGAACTGATGACTTCACCCTCTGCCTCTACCTCCCGTGGCCTGAGATCCCAGACTTGCACTACTGTGCCCAGTTACGTGGCTCTAGATTCCAACCCAACACCTCCTCCGTGCTAGGTAAAGGGTCTAGCAGCAATACATTCTAGTTACCAATCATTGTTTTTCTACTCTCTATTATCTATTTAGAACTGACAGTTAACTAGGCTCTTCTAAATATTTGTCCATCAAATAAGAAGATCTGTATAGTCAGAAAACTAAATTCTTCTCAGGGAAATCTGACACTTCTAATTATGTGAAGAGTCTATTTTTCCAAGAGTCCATCTCCTCATTTCCTTCAAGGTCCCTGCAAATCAATTGAGAACCATGTAAGGAGTTCATTTATTTTAGTTGGTAAAGGCATGTGTTGTTCTTCACATAAGACAAAAGTTGAATGTCTTTTTTAGAACTGACCAATGCTGTTTTACAAGATCAGATCTGAGTAGAACATTCTATAAGGGACAAATACAAAGGTCACTCCTCTTTGTATCCATAGCTGGGTCTCCTGCTAAACTAAAAACAAGTTTGGGCAGGAACTGTTATACAGGATCTGGCCAACTCAGAGGCTACTGGGTTGATGATGTCATCATATTCCATGGAGATATTAATTTTCAAAATCCCCAAGAAACATTGTGGGGATACCTATTTATCATCTCACAGTGCATTGCACATATTACACATACAATTGTAATCTCAGAGAAAGATAACAAAACACATTTGCTATGAACTAGGTTTGGTGTGCTTTGAGCTCTGACTCATGACAGTTACTTACATGAGATGAAAGCAGAACCACACATCCTCCAGAGAGATCTTCACACGGGCTTGCTATACTGCCGCCGGTTAATAGATATGACTTAACCTTCTGTAACATTCCTGAGGTCAAAGAAAGGGCTCACAGTGTGCATACAGCCATGACATGAACCTTCCATTCTTTAGCCAAGGATATGGAAAAATGCTCAACAGCTTCTGTCATATTGTTTAATGTA
Organism: Montemys delectorum; assembly: GCA_019843815.1. Taxonomy (NCBI): domain Eukaryota; kingdom Metazoa; phylum Chordata; class Mammalia; order Rodentia; family Muridae; genus Montemys; species Montemys delectorum. The sequence goes on from JADRCD010215610.1 coordinate 11,378, forward strand.
ACTTGGGAGCCTTCTCTTCATATCAGGGATAGTCTAACATGACATATCTGCAATTAAAAGGTGATGTCAGTTGACACAATGCCACAGAGCCCAGTTAAATTTTGTTCCTTAGAAAATAAGAGCAGGATTCAATCCTGAAAACATTGGTAGTGGTCCAGGGGCTGAGTCATTTGGCTCTCTCTGAGCGTCTCTGCTAGCTAAGACTTGTCAAGAAACACAAGTTCTGTTCATACATGGAAACAAGTAAGAAAGAAACAGGAAAAAAAAAGCAATTTTAAAAGAATATACTACTTGAGAGATCCATGGTTTTATCACAATTCATATCAATTCTAATGTGTAGTTTTTGTAGGCTTTAGTAGAGACATACAATGGCTCTGCTGGATGAAAAAGGCAAGAGCCAAACTCCATGTTCTTTCAATATGTAACATATTACTTAGGTGCGCTGGGGTTTCACTCCCTTGGTTCTTGCAAAGGAGCAGGCGATGGAAAGATTAGATCGACTCTAATTTACGAGCACCTCTCATCCTGATGGGAGTACTTGGAATCTCTTAGATACATATTAAACAATGCTGTCATGAAAAGTTAGAAGATGGAACCAAGGGCTCCCTACACAGGTTAGTATGGCTGAAACTTTATATATAATGAAAAAGCAGAAGAGATAAAAGAAAAAATAGCTAACCTTCTAGAGAGAGAGAATGTTGTCTCTTGATATTGTCATAAATGAGCCTTTGAGCCTTAAGCCCACAAAATTGCTTTGCTGGAGAGTCCTGGAGACCAGAAGTTTGTCACACACATCTCACTGGGCTAAGGTCAAACCCTCAGTAGGGCTGTATTTCATGGAAGGCTCTAGAGGAAAACTCCTTTCTTCAAATTGTAGAGGTAGGCCACTTGGATCCCTGGTTTACTGCTCCTATTGTCAGTCTCTACATTTAACAGGAGTAAGCTAGGTTCTTCACATCATTCTGGTGACATCTGCTACCTTGCCAGCCCCACCCCACACTGTCTAGGACCTCTGTGATTCTGTTGAACTCACTGGATAATTGAGGATAATCTCTCTGTATTAAACTCAGCTGATTAACAACTTTAATTATACCTGAAAGTTTAATACATCTTTGCCATGTCAAGCAATATAGTCATGGGGTCTTAGGGCTTAAAGCGCAGGCACCTTTGGGTGAATATTATTCTATCAAAGATACTTTCTAATTTATCCTGTAAAACCAGTCAGACTACGTAAGTGGCAAATATGAATGCCTCCTTTGCCTTATTTTTTTCCACAAGAGAAAAACAACTGAAGCCTCCCCATTCAGCAGTTCCAACAGAGAATGTGGACTCACGACTCTTTAGCAGGAGGAGAAAGGTGGTTTCCTTATAATGTCTTCTGGTTATGAGCCAAAGATTCTTAACTAAAAATTTGCTGAAAGTACTGCTATAAACAGACAACTATTAAAGTTAAATAGTCATCAAGTTAAGTTAAATTCAATTTAACTTAAATATTTATTAGGAGTGAAAGCGAACACAAGCATTGAAAACTCAAATCCTTATTTCTTAAGTGTCTCATTTTACAACAATGCATTTCTGACTGTTGGGAGGCAATTTCCGTGGTTTTATTAACCTGTAACAGAGAGTTTGTAATTCTAAGCTGGAGTATCTAGAACCAAGGGAGTTAAGGGAAATAAAACACAAACCAAGAAAACCCTGTTGCCTTGGAAGCTAAAAGAAATCAGACAAAGATGGCCTTATGAAACTCAGGTAATCAGATCCATTGAATCATCTTTTCTTGTTAAAGGTGTTCAAACCAATGACATCATATACTCTAAAGCTTTAGTTAGTTCTTAGTTTATCCTGAACATCATTTGATGTATCAAAGATGTAGTCATTTTGAAAGAAGGAAGCCAGTTACCTTTTCTTATGAAGTGTATATCTCTATAGATTTGGACAATGCATGTATAAGTACATAAAATAATAAAGTTGTTTATGGTGTGTCATAAACATCCTCAGTTCCTCTACCTTACTAAGCATACAAGAAAAAGAGGGCCTCAGTCTAAAGGCCCTTAGAGATCTATTAATTTTTCCAAATTTCAAATAGACCTACATTTAAATCCTGGAAATCAAATCCCTGGCCTGAGCTCTTTGCAACCTTTAGGCTTCCAAGAATGAGTATTTATCTGAGAAGTGGCATATAATACGATCACAAGCCCACACAGTCCCGTTTTGACAGAGGCAAACCAAGATTAGGTCAGGAACTTCTATATCTCTACTGGTCTTTAAGTGAATTCTCCTGGTGTTTAAATGTATAATTAATCTGACTAGCAGTAAAATAACAGAAATGAAGCCTGGACTATGGAATGTGAGGGACAGTGAGCTGAACAGGATCTAGTAGGCTCTTCCTGATACACTCTGGAACTCACCAACCAGCTAGGGAAAACTATTCTCTTCTCAGGTTGGAAGCTCACCCACCCTTGAAGGAAACAGCTCAAAGGCTTGATACAAGAGTCCAGATATCTATTTATTTTGAACATTCCATGTGTCACCTTTTTCTTCCCAAGCAAGTGACCATACGCCTTAGGGATTCCAGAGACATTCTGAATTATTACTATTTTCAAGTTTTATAATATAATCAGGCAATGTCAATTTTGACTTCCAAGATCTTGTAGAATTTGTGTATGTGTGTGTGTGTGTGTGTGTGTGTGTGCAGTGCTATTAATTAAAAATAAAGTCCTATATCATGAGATTTTTATAATCATTGAAACATCAAAGTAAAAATTGTATTACATTTTTGTTTGTTTTTTGGTTTTTGGTTTTTTTCAAGATAGAGTTTCTCTGAATAGCCCTGGCTGTCCTGGAACTTACTCTGAAGACTAGGCTGGTCTAAAACTCAGAAATCCACCTGCCTCTGCCTCCCAAATGCTGGGATCAAAGGCATGTGCCACCACCACCTGGCTGTATTGCATTTTTAAAATTGTGTGTGTGTGCTATGACATGAATGTGGAGGTCAAAAGACAATGTAGGTGAGTCTGATCTTTCCTTCTACCCTCTGTGTTTCCTGGGATTAAACTTGGATATCTAGTTTGGTGACAAGTACACTTACCTACTGAATGACCTTTCCAGTCACCATTATTTATTTAAATATCTGGTTGTGTCACCATCCAGTTTTTGAAGTTCTGTTTCTCATTTATTAATCTGATTAGCTTTGTGGAAAACTAATTTATCATGGAGGCACCATTTCATTCCTGGACTATCAATTCTATTCCAATGATCTATCTACCTTTATATCAGTACTGCACAGTATCAGACATAGTCTCCATCCTTTGACTTTGCTATTATTTGCCATGATTTTATCTATTCAGGGTTCTTGTATTTCTATAGGACTTTTAGAGTTTACAAGTCTCTGACATGCAGTGGTTTTAAAGGCATGGATCTTTGTTGGGTAAATGGAATTAAACAGACATTAGTGACAGTGGCAGAAAATCCTCTTTGCTTTCTGGGTTCATGTCACTGACTACACATTCTGACAGAGGCATCCTTGAGCAGGTGGTAAGGAGAAACTGGTTGTAAAACTAAAATCTGTTATAAGCATCTTAGCATTCCTCCTTCCTACCAAAACCAACTTGCACTGATTGTAAAACCTTCTAATGTAAGTGTGTTCTTTCTGCTGTCACCTTAGCCTATAATGGTTTCTCAACATCTTTCCCTTTGTATGCACCAACACTTCTTCCCTGTAAGGCTCATCTGTTTTTACACTGCCACCTCATAGAAGCCTCCTATCTGTAAGTAAAACCTGAGAAGAAACTCCTGGAGAGGCACATGTTTTCTCTTTCGCAGATCTATAACATCACTGGGCATCACCTCTTCTTTGAGGGCCTGTCCCACCATCTAGAAAAAATCTTACCCGGTCTCCCCTGTCCCTGGGAATAGAGAGGGGTCAGAAAGGCTAGACTTGTTTTCTTCCAAAGGATCATTAAGACAAGTTTGAAGTGGTTGGACCTTGATCTGCTAATTAAAAGAGAACAAAGACATGGTCTTGTGCACAAGGCAGGTCAGTCATGCATGAGGGATGGTCTGGGCAAAGGTTGGGTAGAAAGAGCTTCAACCCAGAGCAGGATATCACTGAACAGCTCAGTGTCTGAATGCAGTTTAAAATGACCTCTACTTCCCCTTCAGATGCATGTTCTTGTTTGTATAAGCATGGGACAGACACAAATGCCTGGGACCCCTCCCTTTTTGCCACACAAAAGCAGAATGGCACACATTTGATCCAATGCCATTTTCTGTACCATTCTCTTCCAGTTGAAATGAAATAAAGGCAAAATAGAAAGGCCTGGGTCATTGTTGAAGGTCCAGGAGAATTTATGGACACCTCACTGCAAAAAATTCAGCTGTGACTAATGCTCAGATGAAGCATGTTTATCAGAAGTGAGTCTTCTATTCCTTGAATTGGAGAGAGAGAGAGAGAGAGAGAGAGAGAGAGAGAGAGAGAGAGAGAGAAAGAGAGAGAGAAAGAGAGAGAGAGAGAGAGAGAGAGAGAGAGAGAGAGAGAGAGAGTCTGTGTGAGTGGGGGGGTATCTGTGTCTGTGTCTTAGGTCATTTATTTAGAGTCACCAATAATCCACATGCATGTATGTACTTGTGTATAGAGGTAAATGTACAAGTGCTGGTGAAGTTTATATATATACATATATGCATATGAAGGCCAGAATACATGTTCAGATGTTGTTCCTGAGACAACTGACCTAGAGCTTGCTGAGGAGGAAAGCCTTTCTAGCCAGTGACTGCAGGATCCTCCTCTCTCTACCTCCCATCCCTGAGCTTAGGAGCTCAACCTTTTTTCTTGGGTTCTGGTGTTCTTACTCAGGTCCCCATGCTTCCAAAGCAGACACTCTAGCCATGGAGCCACTTTTCCAGCCCAATTTCTTTAGAATCACAAGTGTCCTTAGAACTCACTTTCAGCAATAGAAGTAATACTGGCTGTTAGAAAGCCTGGGAGTGCTGGTCTCTCTGGGCTGGTGTCCTGAGCAGACCTTGGGCACAAGCTCTGCAGCCAGTCCCAAAACACCCAGAGGAAGCTCCACTCCCAGGTGCTTTGAAACTCTCAGGATCAGAGGTGAGGGGGACCCAACATCTGTCCCAACACCGGAAGTAACTGGGACCTGCCAGACCAGGCACACAGGAACTCCACCAGCAGAGTGGCTTGGGTTCTTTCTGGTCTCTCTGGGCTGGTGTCCTGAGCAGACCTTGGACATAAGCTCTACAGCCAGTCTCACAAGACCCAGAGGAAGCTGCTGCACTCCCAGGTGCTCTAACAAGCCCAAGGTCACAAGATCCCAAAATCACAGGGTCAAAGAGACTGCCTGAGTCTTAGGGGTTCTGATACAACTAGGATCACAGGAAGGACTGACTCCAGTCAGAATTAGCAAGGGCAGGTAGCCCTAGAGATAACCAGATGGTGGGGGGCAAGTGTAAGAAAATAAACAACACAAACCAAGGTCACTTGGCATCATCAGAACCCAATTTTCCCACCATAGCCAGTCCTGTACACATCATCACACTGGAAACGCAAGATTCAGATATAAAATCACTTATCATGACGATGATACAGAACCTTAAGAAAGACATAAATAGCACCCTCAAAGAAATACGGGAGAATACAGGTAAAGAGCTAGAAGCTCTTAAAGAGGAAACACAAAAATCCCTTAAAGAACTACAGGAAAACACAATCAAACAGGTGAAGGAAATGAGCAAAACCATCCAGAATCTAAAAATGGAAATAGAAACAATAAAGAAATCAGAAAGAGAGAAAACTCTGGAGATACAAAACCTAGGAAAGAAATCAGGAGTCATAGATGCAAGCATCACAAACAGAATACAAGAGATAGAAGAGAGAATCTCAGGGGCAGAAGACACCATAGAAAACATTGACATAACAGTCAAAGAAAATGCAAAAAGCAAAAAGCTCCTAACCCAAAACATCCAGGAAATCCAGGATGCAATGAGAAGACTAAACCTAAGGATAATAGGTATAGAAGAGAGTGAAGATTCCCAATGTAATGGGCCAGTAAATATCTTTAACAAAATTGTAGAGGAAAACTTCCCTAACCTAAAGAAAGAGATGTCCATGAACATACAAGAAGCCTACAGAACTCCAAATAGACTAGTCCAGAAAACAAATTCTTCCCATCACATAATAATAAAAACACCAAATGCACTAAACAAAGAAAGATTTTTAAAAGCAGTAAGGGAAAAAAGGCAAGTAACATATAAAGGCAGGCCTATCAGAATTATGGCGGATTTCTCACCAGAAACTATGAAAGCTAGAAGATCCTGGGCAGATGTCATACAGACCCTATAAGAACACAAATGCCAGCCCAGGCTACTGTACCCAGCAAAACTCTCAATTACCATAGATGGAGAAAACAAGATATTCTATGACAAAACAAAATTTACACAATGTATTTCCACAAATCCAGCCCTCCAAAGGATAATAGATGGAAAACATCAACATAAGGAGCAAAACTACACCCTAGAAGAAGCAAGAAAGTAATCTTTCAACAAATCCACACAAATCTAATTCCACCTCATACAACAAAAACAACAGGAAGTGGCAATTACCTTTTCTTAATATCTTAATATGAAAATTAATATTACCAACATATCCTAATCAATTGAAATCCAAAAATATGCAGAATTAGAAATTTGTTGATTGTCATCCAATGGTCTCTCTAATTTGGTAATTGGAGAAATACATCCAATATTGTACAATCTATATATACTTTCAGCTTGTTTGTGACAGTGTTTTGCTGTGTACAACGTAAGGGTCTTGAAATCTTGCTTCTCCTATCTCAGCCTCTCTATTAGTATTGTTTATTTCATGTTTTTACACTATACTAGGGTTTTCAGAACAGCTTATATATTTCAAAAGTATTTATATACCCAAGGGAGACATAGACAATTAACTTGGGAGGTGGCTTGTACGAAAGAGAACAACAAAGAGTGAGACTGAATGCTTTGCTTGACATTTCTAGCTCTTGTATCAAGTTTGAAGAATAGGACTTTATAAGTTACTCTTTCTCTGAGATGAATGCTTTTCAAAACCATCACAGCCAATGAACCAGATTCTTATCCTCACCTAATGTCTGTACCATGTTCCATGTAGAACCATTGTTCATTGAAACAGTTGGTGAATGACTTTATGGATAGAGCATCTTAATACACACACCATTTCTTAAATGAATGTAACCTGTTCTCTGTGGGCTGAGAATAAAGTCACACACTCAAGTCAAAAAAAAAAAGAAAAAGAAAAACAAAGAATAACTTTTCACATGTGGCATCGTGGTAGTGGTGGGAAAATATGAGCAAGAAACAGTAACATATACATGTAAGTAAACCCATACAAATGTGCAAATGAAACCTATTGTTTTGTATGCTAGCAAAAGAAATAATAAAATTATAACTTAAGTAGTCAGGCATGGTGGCACACGCCTTTAATCCCAGCACTTGGGAGGCAGATGCAGGCAGACCTCTGTCTTGGGACAGCCTGATGTACAGAGCATATTTCAGAACAGCCAGGACTACACAGAAAGACGCTCCTTTTTTCCTGGGAGCACTTGACCCTCCACTAATTCATCTTGCTTCCTCCAACCCATAGAAATAGCATACTCCTTACCCAATTGTACAGAACCCTGACGTCCTGATGAAGACTGTCATAAAGAAAATGGTATTCCAGAGACAATTTTCGTGGGATTGCCTTGGTCCTGCTGCTTATTGTTATGTGAGAGGCACACAGGCAATGGGAACCCTTGACAATAGCAAGTATTTTGCCACTGGGGAAAAAAAAAGGCCTGGGAGCTTCCGTCTGTACCATTTCAGGATCCATCCTTCATTGGAGAAGTCTCAGGATAGACTAAGTATGAGAAACAGTGTTAATAAGAAAAGTAGTTTAATTTTTAAAGTTGTATTGTGTGGGTTGATCTCCCAGGAGAGCAAGACCTTTGTTCTATAGTCATAGTAGAACAACTGTGTGTATGTGGCACTTAGGAAAGAGATGTGGAAGACACTGCCTGTCGGCCCATATCCATGTGTTCTCTGCACAGGTTCCAGGAACATTCTCTCAGGAATAGGTTCAAGAAACCTTCAGGATGTCTGTTTACATGTTGTTTTATAGAACACCAGGAAAGCAAGACCTGAGTCAGGTGTTCCTCTCTTGCTATTTGAACACTTCATAGTGTGGAGGACTCATTTTCTTGAGATGCAGATACTACACATTATGCAATAAACTTTCAGTGGGCCCCTGCAGAGCCACCAAATTAGTCCAGGTCTCACCCACATTCCACTTTGTCTCACACTAATCACATGGTGTTAAGAGACTAGTTGGGCTCGTTAACTCCCCTAGGTCTCCTGGGTAAATATCAACAGGCTGTGAAATGGGACCCTTGTGCATGAGAATGAGCTCCTCCACAGTCAGTTCATTCCAGCTAAGAATGGGATATCCAGAGATACTCAGGCTCCCTGGTATGTTGACTCCATTGACATCCATGCATTCATTCATTGCACAAATGCCTAATACTGAATAGGTACCAGCCTTGTACAGTAGCTCTAAACCCATTAATACCCATCTTCAACAAAACTTGCAAAATTGGGTCTGTTTCTTCCACTATAGTCAGATTCAAAGATATGTATCACTGAAACAAACAAACAAATAGACAAACTCAGCAAGACCTTCTTATTTTATTTTACTATTGTATGTTTTGAGACATCTTCTTTTCTAGTTCCAACTGGCCTTTAATTGGATGTGTAGCTCAGGCTGTTGTTGAACTATTGACCCTCCTGCTCTACTTCCTGACTGATGATGAGATGTCAGTCATCCATGGCCACTCCTAAGTGGGTCTTGATGGCTTATCACTCTGTTGCCTTAATCATTTGGCCACCTTATCCCCTAGGTTTCCATATTTTTAAAGAGCTCACTAAGCATGGCATGCCGCTCTAGTGTTTCCATATGTACATGAGATTTCCCTTACTAAAGCTTCATATGTATTGCAGTCTACCTAAATTTTTAAAATGTTATTTATATTTTCATGAAGTTTTAAGACATTATTAGAAAGAGAAAAATTTCTATTCCTTGGCACAAATTATGGAATGGGCCATAAAAACAAAACAAAACAAAACAAAACAAAAAACATTTGTTGGATTAGATCTAACTAAGAGGCCTATTCCTAGGGCTTGTGGTTGAAGAGGAAACAAATAATTACTGCCCACCAGTTTTGGAAATATTGACATCTGGCTGAGAAGTCATTCTACAGAAATAATAATGAAAGAGAATTGGAGAGATGGTAGATTCGCCACAGGAACCAGGGCCCTTCCTTTCATGGAATGCCATCCTCACCCTCTACCTTTGGCTAACTCAGTGTGTATGGAACTTCTTCCCTTGTGATTTCCTTTTAGGTAGGTCTTCAAAAAAGCAGACAAAACTGAGCCACGTGCAATGAAGAACCAAGAGTCTTTCAGGTTATTATGACCCCTAAATATGTATTGTTATTAGCTTTCAGTCTATAATCCTGACATACATTTATAATTCCTCTTATAAAAGTGATAAATAAACAACATGCTATTGTTCCACATATCTTATAAAGCATAAAATCTAAACATTAAGAAAATAAATACACTAATGTTGCCCCAATTGTCCAAGAGGAATCCATGAATTTCCTCTTGCAAAACTCGGTTTTGGTGAAAGGGCACAAAAATCATAGCAGAGGAGCCTATAGGCAGAGATGATATACAGGGCAGAGAAGGATCTCTAGGGAGAAGTCATGTAAGATTAACCGGATGTCAGTAGGACAGATAAAGGGAGGAAAAGGGATCTTGTGCACATGCATGTACACACATTTCATGTCCAATAAAGATAGGACCCAGAAATTGAGAGAAAAGAAAAGGAAGAGAAAAACCAGAATGGTTCATACAAAGTCCTCTCTACAACTAAGTTGAGGCTCTGTCCACTGATCCATAAAGAACCAACAAAGGAGATCTGCAACATCTCAACCTCATTGATCACAATCATTGATGCTCTACTGGCTAGATGCAGAAAGAACTGTGTTGAACTGTGTGAACATCAAAAGAACACCAGACTCAGCCAAGATATGAACAATAAAGTCACCAGCCTCTAAAGTGATTGGATAAGAGCTGTCCAGGCTAAGAGAAGGTCACACCCATCTTGTTTGGTAAATGGAAAAAGGATCTTAGAATGCTGAGTGAGGACAGGAAATCAGGCAAAAGGTTGCCTCATACCTAATGGCAGACAAGGACCTAACGATGCTGACCTTATAGGGCAGCCCAAGGAGTAATGGTTCTCTATTTTGCTTTCTGTTGCTGAGGTGAATATGAGAGCCAAAAGTAACTCATAAAGGGAAGGGTTTATTCCATCTTACACCTTTAGTCTCTTGTGAAGGAAAGTTAGGGCAGAAACTCAAGGTAGGAACCTGAAAGCAGAGGTCATGGAGGAGTGTTGCATATTGGCATGCTCCCCATGGTTAGCTCAATCTACTTTCTTGTACAAATCAAGACCATAAGCTCAGGGATACAACCTGGGCTGGGCCTTTGGTATCAATCATTAATCAAGAATATGCCTCACAAACTTTCATTCAGGGAATCTAGTGGAGACAATCTCTCTGGAGTAAAGTTCATCTTCCCAGAAGACTCTAGCTGTTGTGTCAACTTGACAGAAGTAGAACTTAACCATCATGAATGGGGAGCTAGCAATGGGGTTTGACAAGAGAGTTCAGAGGTCACCTTACATGATCTTTATGGAGGGAGCTGGATTAGACAAGGGTGATGGCCATAAAGAAAGATACAAACAGACATCTAACTGATGCTATTGGGAGCACATGATGAATATTTAGAAAAGATATGGGGACTGAGCTCCTGGTGTTTCCAGAACCGTCCACTGAATAGCACATTGAAACAAGCTCCATGAAGCAAAGGGAAAACATCTTATGTCTAGGCAGCAACAGAGTTAGCTACTTGTAGGTCTGAAAGAAGATATATCCTTTAGAAGACCTGAAATATTCTTGAGTCCAGATGCAAAGGGAAGTCTCTTGAATTTCTCTCTGTTCCAATAAGGACATACAAGCCCAATGCTGTCTTCCAAAAGAACATGGAGCTATTAAAAGCCTTAATGAAATCTGGAAGTGTGGTATTGATCAGGGGTGTTTTCTTCCAGTTACCACTGGGCCCTAGGGTGACTCAGAGAGCCCAACACAGACGTGAGTCATTGTTTATATCCTTCTGTTGCCTGTAAAAAGGACATTCACCCTGCAGCTTGGAGGACCACCTGGGAAATGTGTGTGGTAGACTCCTGTTGATTACTCAAATGAGACCATCCCATCATGGGAACCATTCCCTGCTGCCTTTCTTCAGCCAGATCTAGCCTCAAGCTCTGCTTCCTTCTCCCTGATTCTTTGGTCAATGGTGGTACCTCAGGATCTCTCAAAACAACAGAAAAGTTGCATGGATTAACCAAGAAACAACATGGTAAGTTAGGCCTCCATATTAGGGACTTTCATGAAGGACTCACAGTAAAGCTTTAAGTGTGGACAGTGTTACCCCAGTTATCAACAGGAGAGATAAAGTTTGGTGACAAGAGATTAAACCCCAAGTCTTATCACTAACACTTGGCAAGGCCAACAATATCCCAAATACTGAAATAATAGTGTGCTGAATTTATATGGCACGTCCATGTGTTAAGCAAAGATCTACTTGATGAATGAAGGCTAATTCATACAGCTCTTATGATGAATCTCCAGGAGAGACAGCAAGAAGGTGAAAGACCCGTCATAACTCTTATGAGAATCTCCCATGATCCACAGATTTTAGATAAACCAGATAGAAAGATCTGGGGTTTAAACTAAATCTCTGTGGTTCCTCTTACTGTCCTGGGTACATGTCAGTAAGGTACATTTTCCTTGTATAACTTTGCATTTATCATGATTAGGAGACAACAGTTTAGAAGCTAGTGTGAAGTTCAGTAGGGTGAATCAGGAACAAGAGGCTATCAAGGCATGAAGGACACCAAGGCGCAACTGACTGTGTTCATTGCCATGTGTTACCACATGTGTCTCCAAGAGCAGAGAGCACAGAATTCTAGATCCTTGTCACATAATTAACCTGTGACGTGCAATATGCAGCTTAAGTCTTCTGTGCCTCAGTTTCTTCTTTGGTAAAATGAGTTAGTCACTTCTACATGAAGACATTCTGTTGAATTCTAGCTCTTGGAGACCTTCACTAATCTCAATCCCTGTCCTCTTTCCAAGGAGAAGAGGTTGAAGGGAAAGAAAGGATCATACAGTGGTTTCCTTTGCATTCCTAAAGGAGGCTCTAACTGAAGACACATTTTGTAAGCCAGATCCCTGGGAGGAGCTATGTGAAAACTCAGGAGGATGAAGCAAGCCAATGTGTGTGATAGGAAATACAAAGATGGCAGAGTCAATGCCCCAGTGAGTAAGTCCTTGTTAAAGAGTGCAAGAAAAAGTCTAGTTCTTTTTTGGGGGGGGAGGTGGGGGGTAGGAGTGTTTTGTTTCATTAACAGTCAGCACATGCCTCACCCAGAACACACTGCAGGCCACCAACAAGAAGCATTTTAGACCATTAGCCTGATGTGAAATCTTTTCCCAGAAGGATGAGCCTAGTACTATTATATATTCAAGTATCTGGGATTGAGATAAACAGAGATATTTTAAAAATGAATGTTGTCTCCACCCACCATCAGGAACAGTCTGTCACTAAACAGCAGAGACAGGCTTCAGGGCTGGAATCCAAGTGTGACATGGAAAAGATGAAGTACAATGGAGGAGCAAAGGCATGAGGGAGGAAGCAGAAGACTCCCCAGAGGTTTGGGAGAAGAGAAAACCTGGGAGGGGGTCACAAGTTACAAAGAAACAACAACACGGCTCTATTAGAGAGGCATTGCAGGTATGCACAGCATGCCTTCAAGGATAAGGGCTGTATTTTGCTGATTTTCTGATCCATATTGCCCAGTATCCTGCGGGCACACAACGGGAGCTTAGTTAATGTTGGATGAATCAGTCACCACCTATAGCACGAGTGATCACCTTCGATCTTGCTCTCCTGTACCACACATGGATCTCAGCACTCAAGTAACAAGATATTAGCAGGGAGGTTGTTGGGTAGACAGGACATCCAAGCACCTCAGGTCTGTGTGCTGAAAGGAAGGAATAGTTCATGGTGAGAGTCCCTTGAACATTTTAAAGTTAACTCTTTATAGTTAACACTTTAACTCTGTGGTGTGATAGCTCAGAAAGACTCAAGGGTGAAGCTGTGTGCTCTGTATTGGGGCAGGAGAGGGAGGGGGAAGGCCAGAATGATGGTGGTGGGGAATTCTGAAAGAGAGCCAAGCTATCTGGATGTTATTCATCCTAACTAAGCCAGACAATGTGAATTCTGTCCTCCTTACCGTCCCCAAATGCCCACAGTAAGACAGATAGCAATGATCAATTTGGCCTCACTGCTGTGTGCTTGCACTTGCTGCTAAAGGTACCCCTTGAATTAGAGTGAATGATGTAATATTTATCTTAGCTGGGTACTAATATGGATAGGAGTCAGTTTAGGAGACATCTCTGGCTTCCACCAACCCTTATAGGACCTGGGAGAGAGGTTCTCTTGGGTCCATAAGGATTGTATGCCAATCAAAAATTTACATTATCAAGACCAGTCAGCTGATGAGTTACCTTATTCTGAGAAGCCATGTGGGCATCCAGTCCTAGAGGCTGGCATTAGTTTTGGAGGGGAGATCATGGTGGTGGAGTAGTGGAGATGAGGAAGCAAACAGTGACCAGCTACACTATTTCATCACAAATATTCAAAGATGTTGAATGATTCTCCTAAAGTCACACAGGTGGCTGGTGAATCTTTAAAAGTACATCAGAAAGCTCAAACAAAGTGCACGACATGGCAGAAATGAAGGGTAAAGGGTTCCATGTGAGGAAACAGGGGCTGGGGAGATAGGTAGCTCCGCAGGGAAAGTGCCTTCTTCACAAACATGAGAATCTGCAGTCAGTTCTCCCAGAAAACCCATAAAAGCAAAGGACGGTGTGGTACATGTGCATGCCCCCATCTCTGGAGCCATGATGAAAGGAGACTCCAGCTGCTTGTGGGACAGCAGGACAAAATGAAACAGTGAGTTCAAGTTTCACTTAGAGGTCAATAGTAATGACATCCTCAATAGTGATGAGCAGGACGACAACAATGAAGATTATGACTGTGGTGGTGATGATGATAAGGCAAAGGACAGCGAGTCAGCTCAGTGGCTGAGGGTGCTTGCTACTAAACATAGTGATGATGATCTCAGTCCAAATCCAGGGGACCCATACAGTGGATGAAGACTAACTCCAGTAAGTTGTCCTCTGACCTCCACACATGTGCCATGGCATGCATACATTCATACATTCTCTCTCTCTCTCTCTCTCTCTCTCTCTCTCTCTCTCTCTCTCTCTCTCTCCTTCCCTCCCTCTACCTCTACCTTACCCTCTGCCTCTTTTATATGCGTGTGTGTAATAATAAAAATATTAAGTAGAAGAACTATTGAACTATTGAGGAAAATATTCAAGGTAAAACCTGTGGCCTCCATATGGGCTCTGACAGGGGAACCTGCTTAAACATGTAAGCACACAAGTTTACACACACACACACACACACATACACACACACATACACACACACACACACACACACACACACACACACACACACACAC
>JADRCD010215610.1:33874-45757 GCA_019843815.1 Montemys delectorum
CCTCTCTTCCTCTCTCTCTCTCTCTCTCTCTCTCTCTCTCTCTCTCTCTCTCTCTCTCTCTCTCTCTTTTTCTCTCTCTATGTTTCTGTGTCTGTGTCTATGTATTCCCGCACTTCTTTCACTTTTATATATTCAGAGACCTCAGATATTGCTGCCCAGATCCTAAATGAGTCTTTCCACCAATTAGCCTTCTCTAGTGTATATTTCACTAAATCCTTAGGTGTTTCTTAATGGAATCAAGTTGACCATCAAAATTAACCATCAGACTCTTCCTCCAGCTGCCAGTCTAGGTTCTTGTCTGTTTCTCTGTCATTATTGATTTATCTGTAGAGGAATGTGGAGATGGGAGAGGGCAGGGCCAATGACCTCAGGAAGGCAGGAGCACTCTTGTAGACAGGTGGGGAGTTTACGTTAAGGGGAAAAGAAGAGTAAACGCTAAGTTAAAAATGAATATCTATTATTAGTTGGCATTAACAATCTGCTTTGTGTGTGACCAGAGACCAGGACTGTTAGCTCTGCCAATTCCTAATTCTAAAAAGATCAGCTCACTTCTATAGAAGAAAATGGAGGCACAGCTGTAGCATCAGGTACCTTTGCTGCTAAATGGCAAGGTCACAAATGCAACTTGGATTCCAGCACTACTTCTTTATGCATACTCAGATGCCAATCAACCTCTTGGGAACATGTACAGCCTGGAAAGAGTGGTTTCAGACCCACAAGTCTCTTGGTGGGACCCCAGATAGGAAAAAAAAATCATATACCTGTGTAGTTTTACATGTTTTGGGGTCCTCTTTGTGGCCTACACTTTGATGGATTTTCTTAATCTCTTTGCTAATCTGGAAATCTCCTCTGCTCTTCATTAGCTAAAACACCCTCTCCCCACATAGAACCAGAACTAGGTTTCATTAACTCTCCAGCCTCCTCAATGTTAAAAGCTGTCCGTCCTGCACCTGGCCACTGTGTGTGCCTTTGGACTCTGAACTCTGGCCAGCTGCTATATCTGAGCTGGGGCACACCTGCTCTTCAAAGAGCTAAAATCTCCAAAATAAGCATGCATAAAGTAATTTCTTTGTGGTTAGGACCCTGCAAAGGCCTAGTATGCCTATAAGAAAAAAAATCAGAGCTTCAGGCAAATAGGGCAAGGAATATTCTGGAAAACCTGGCCTTATGACAAGATTTGAATGGAAAAACTTTCCATATCTGTAAAATTTATTGCATTTTTCAATGTTTTCTTTACATGTCCACAGTTGAATTTTTGAGAATTGTTTAGGAAAGGGGGAGAAACATAGTCTTCATCTTCTGCATGATCTAGAAACATCTTCTGTATTTGCAGTTAACTGTGCACACATTATCATCACCAGAGTGTACTTAAAGCTCAGGAACCACTGGGAAATTCATGGGAAAACAGGATCTCAGGCAGAACATAACTAGATTTGTGTCCTTAGTGGGGCCACCTTGTGATCTGAGGAGTGTTGATTGTGAAGGCTGTGGCACTGGTTATGATTTGATTGATATTTGGATGCTCAGTCTCCAGCTTCAGGCATTGTTCACATGGTCATGAACCCTTTGGGAAGTAGAGCCTGGCTGGAGGACACAGGTCCTAGGGATGGGCCACGCAAGACACACCTATCTTTTGTTCTAATGTTGCTTATGTTTTCTGGGCAGCTTCCATATGAACACCTGTAGCCTCCAGCTCCCAGCATTGTGACTGAGACAATCCATTACACCTTCCTGTCTCTGAAGAACTGGAACAGCCAAAACAATGCTTCCTCCATAAAGTTGTTGCTGTGTGGAATTCTGCCATACTAACACGAAAGCGATCAACACAAATGGTTACAGCATAACTTGTGTTTCATTTCCGGTGTGATAAAGTACCCTGGCAAAAAAATAATTTAGGAAAGAAAGGTGTGTTTGTTTCAGCTTACGATTCCAGCTTACAGTCTATCACAGAGGAGAAATTTAGTCAGCCACATTTCATCATATATATATGTATATGAATATATATATATATATGCATTAAGATAAGCATATTTTTCACATAATAGTCCTGCAAGGACTGGTACCATGTGTGGTGGTTCTTATGGATCAGTTCTTCTATCCCATAGATGGTGTAAACTACTTTACATTACATTCTCTAAAACATAAATGTCCAACAACAGGAAGCATTCTTATTGGCATCTTCTATAAATGAGAACACCAAGGCTCAGAGATCACATACATTGTCTAAGGTCAGTTTTTAGACAGTAGTTTAGCCCCAGTCCAGACCCAATTTTTCTGGGCTCTGCAGGTCAAACTGCAGACAGCTTGCAACAAGTGTTTGTGTTAATGGGTACTGTGCTTTCCATTGGATCTGTAGAGCCTAGCCCCCTGTCACTGTGGGCTTTTGGATAGGTCATTCTCCTCTGTCCTTTGTATCTAAGTAGTCAGGTGGTAAGTTCAGGGAAGCTGAGGATTTGACCAAATAATATTCTCCCCAGCAGATCCACAAGGCGTGGGGATCCTTACACATGGAGACTGGCCAGGGGGCCTTGTGGCAAACATCCCTGGACTTTGCAGGGAACAATGAACACTGAACTGCAGGTGACCTGACCTGCTAATCACTGCCTGATTACCAGCTAATCAGTGCCTTGTTTGGGACATGAATCCCAAATCCCTTTGGACTGGGCTGGGCTCTGGCAGGTCCCAGTCACCCGGCTAATGTGGCAGGGGTGAGGCAAGGGGGGTCATGTGTCTCAGTACAGAGTGGCCAAAGGCCACCTTCAGAGAAACAGTCACGGGATCTCTCTCTCTTCTTCTGGTTCTGGAACCTGCAGAGCTTGTGAGCAGCATGGAAGAGACTAGAAATAAACTATGCAGAAGAAAGTTAACCAGGCCTTTTTCAAAAATTCAAAAGCGGGTCAATGAACATCCATCATTAATGGGCTCAAGGCCACTTCTACTATGAGTACTATACCATCATCATCACCACCACCATCACTACCACCACCACCATTCTCACCATCGTCTCTATCATCTCACCATCATCACTATCGTTACCATCTCTATCACTCTCATCACCATCATCATCATCTCACTATCACTACCACTCCATCATCACCATCACCATCATCACCATCACCATCACCACCACCACCACCACCACCACCACCATTACTACTATCAATATCATCACCATCACCATTACCAGTACTTCCTGTGTCACCACCTTTACAAGGACTACTACTATTACCACTGCTGCTCTAATCATCATTACCATCACAACTACTACCTCCAACACCAATACAATCACCCTCATTATCACTAACATCACAACCACTATCAGCATCACCACCACTATCAGCATCAGCACCATTACCAAGATTGCCACCATCACGATTGCCACCACAACCAACATCAACACCATCATCATCATTACCAGCATCAGCAGCATTATCATCAGCCCACCATCACCAACAACGCTACTATCATCCCCCTGGCTGCCACACCATTACCACCATGACCATGACATCCATTGTAGGCACTATGACCAATATCAGCATCACCAGTCATTACCACCCCCATATCACCACCACCTGCTCCACTACTACAGACATTCACATCTTAACTTTTTACCATGATCATGGTCACCATCCTGTCACCGCCAGTATCACCACCACTACTTTCAAACTCACTAAGAGCAAAACAACATCACCATGGCCACTGCCCATGTGAGGCAATCACCATACCTGCCATTGCTCACTGTTACATACCATCACTTTATGTTGGGAATGCAGTTTGGACTAGTGTTACAAACACACTGATTTGAAAGTCAAACAGAAGTTGCTCCAAGAATATCAGTTGTTTGAATTAGTGTTAGAACTCAGTTTCCCCAAATAGGAAGAAAAAAAAAAAGGCTGGTAACAAGGTAAGTTCCTCAGTCTAGGTTCATGCAGGAAATTCAAGCTCACCCTCATTATTCTAATCACTACACTTACTCCTATACAGTTCCAGTTTAACGTGTAATTCATTTTCTGGAGTTCTTGCTAGAATATGGGTGGAAGAAAGACAACTGACCCTCACTTTTAATCTTCTCGGACCTTCTCAACCCCAGCATCCCTACAAAGCAGGGTTTCGGCCTTTGCAGCTTTGGTAGGAGAATGCATCAGCTTTGGAAGCAGCTATTTGAGTTCAAGTACACATCTGCTTGGGAAAAGCCAACTGACTTGGAAATTTTCCAAAACCTCCCAACAGTGTCAATCTTTTCCTTGGAAGAGGATGGGAAGAGGATATGAGATAAGCAGTATTAAAACCCTGCCGATCATAGGCACTGAGCAGACAGCTAATCCATCAAGCTCAGTGAATTCATCAACATTTCATCTTTGAATACACAATTACCAAGCACTGAAAAACATGTGCCATGTCTAGATAGACTCTTCATGGGGACTACAGCCATGTTTCCCCCACTCCCCAAGTTGTAGCAGAGCTGCAAGTTCTGACCAGCTCTGTGGGTGTACTGCAGAAGCCTCATAAAAGTCTACCTTTGCCCAGCTGATTCAGTTCTAGGAAACTTGTCAATGTTTGACTATCTTTCTCCAAACATGTAAAAAAAAAAAAAAAAAAAAAAAAAAAAACAGTTCATCATGTTAGTTCAGTTGAATTACTGTTCCTTGGGAGATTTCCAAAGTCTGGATTTCCTTCAGAGACAGTTGAATTCTATCTCATTCTAAGGGATACAGCTTCTGGTCCCTTTCTGGGACCCCTAATCACCAATACAATGGGAACACTTGGCTGTGTCTTATGATAAGGCTCCAATCCCTTATTTCCTGTTTCAGGGACCCTTTCGTCCTGCATAGCCCACAGGAAAACCAGTAGACCAGTTGTCTTTCACCTCACTTTATTTTTACAGTTACTAGGCCTTGACAGTTTGATCATGAGCTTTAGGGTAGTAGAAGCTTTTAAAAATATTTTCACAGTAAAAAGAAGAGGAAAAAATCTCTTGGCATATCTATGATTCTGCTAAGTAGAGTATTACTATATTACTGTGTGTATTGGATAATTTAACTGTTCCTATGATAAAGAACTTGGCAAGAAGTAAATTGAGTAGACGAAGGGTTTATCTGAGTACTGGTCAGGGAAATTTGCCTGTCATGGTGAGGAAGATCTGGAAGTAGGAGAATGGACGTATCATTCCATCTGCCATTAGGAAGGAGAGAATAATGGCCGCCCATGCTCAGCTTGCTTTCTAGTTTTCATTAAGTCTGGGACTCCAGCCCACAGAATGGTTCCACCCACAGTAGACTGGTCTTCCTATATGATGGCCAGAAGCTAGTCTAATTTAGATAGTTCTTCCAAGAGATCTCCTAGGTGATTCTAGACCCTGAAAAGTTGGATATCCCATTACCATTAAACACCACATTCTGTAGACTTTATGAAGTCCATCACACGAACAGATCTCTCAGAGGAACTCTTGTCTTTGACCTTGAAGCATGGACTATGTATGGGATCAAATGGTGATACATCATAAAGCTACTCAAATAAGGGCTAACTTGTTACCTGTATGGAGAAACACTGGGTCATCCACCTGACATCAGGGCAGGTTAACTGACAATAGAAAAATTCTCAAACAACCATCATTGTATTCCTTGAGGAGGTCCATGTGAGACATGTGACTAGCAGACAGCTCACAGATTCTTTTTGAATAGCTTCAGATTCAACCCCCTTGTTACAATCTGGAATCTTCTAGATTGACCCCTTTTCATCTCACCAATCTCAATTGAAGGCATCTAAAGTCTTGTTTAGAGCACTACTTTGTCTAGAGTTTCACAGCACTGAGGTAGCCTGGTGCTTACTGTTAGCCCAGCACCAAGTTTATGGCTTTACTACTTCATTAACCTCTCACTTCTGCAAGGACCCCATAGCCTGTCATCTTACTGGCACAGACCCATACTACCCTGTCATATTCTCTTTCATGAACATAAGCAAGGACTCCTAGGATGTTCCTGAAGTGGAGTTAGGGACTGGAAAGCTTGCTTTTGGTCAGCTTACTCTTTAGAGTTAAGCTTATGTGGTGAATCATGTGTTCTCATTCTCATTTTTCCTGCTTCAACAGCATCTACAGACTATGCAAATTATTCACAGCAGATGTGTGTATGTAGTTTACAGTTCTGAAGGCTATGTAGGGCCACAGCTATAAGGGTCCTCTTGCTGTATCAGGACTGTGGCTATGTGTGGAAGGAAATATGAAGGAGCTGTGGAGAGAGAGGGAGGGAGACAGAGACAGAGACAGAGACAGAGAGAGAGAGAGCTTCAGTAACAATCCCATTTCCTTGATAATAACATCAATCTCTTATCAATCTCTTCATGATGGTAGAGCCCCCATGACCAAATCACCTGTCAGAGAACCTATCTCTTACTGGTGTTACAATGGCAATCACATCTGGTATGAAGCTTGCAGTGGACCATAGTGCATATGCTCCAGTAGCTCAGGTCTACGCATGAGGGCATTTGGCTTTCTCATATTGGGTCATCTGATGGCTCAAAAGTTGTTTGTCACTGACTACACTTGGCCTCTATCTGAAGGCTTGCTAAGTTGAAATGCCTTGTTACATTACATCACATTCCTGGTTCTCCACCTCTGTGAATTGTCTTCCACAGCCCATTCTGCAATGTGTGTTGGATTGGATGACCCTTTTCCTGTTAATTTTTGATGTTTCCCATCACTTATTCTCAACTGTATATTCTGAAAGGTGTAAATATTCTATTCTAATATTTATTTTCATTAACTTCATCTTTCGTGTCTTCCATTAATAAGAAATCCTCAATTTGGGTATCAAGCCTACCTTTAGCTTTTCCTTGTGGCTTGTGATGTCAGCTCTCACAGAGAAAACTTGTCTCTAAGTCGCAGAACTGTCCTTATTTCCTCCTGCTCATCTTTTATTATTTCTTTCCCTCATTAATAACTAACTCACCCAGAGGGTACAGTTGGCACAATATACAAACATAGCCGCTATGGCTCTACACATGGTCATGCTCAGCTCCTCAATGTTGTCTAGTGAATATACAAACCATTTTTGATAACTTCTGAGCCTTGGTCATCATATTTAAAATCTTTGTTCATGCACATTTCTTTCTCCAGGGTCTCTGCTCTGTTCTGGCTTTCTATTCTATTCTGGAGCCCCACTTAGATTGATTTTGTTATTGAAGTATTTTACAGGTGAGTGTCTTCCTCAGACTCCCCTCTGCCATGGCTGTGGTCCTGTCACCTTCTGTTTCTGTCTTCCAGTAACATTTACATGTTTCATGAAAATAAAGGGAGAATAAATAAATGTTGGTGGAGCTTTTAGAGGAAAAGCTTAGATTCGGTTTTCACTATTCAAGGCATTTATCTTTGTGTGCTTTTTAAGTAGAGCCTTGAGTAGGGAGAATTAGTAAAATTGTGATTTTTCTTAGGTCATGTGTAGTGTGTATGTATCTGTGTGGTGTGTGGGTATGTTCGCATATATAGTGTGGTGTACGTAGATTTGGGGTGTGTGTATATGCATGTGTGCATGTGTTTAGTCTGCATATGCTATGCAGGAGGTACATGCATGTGTATGTCTATGTGGTGTGTGTGTATGCCCACATATATGGTGGTGTGTGTGGGGGGGTATATGTGTACAGTCTGTGTGTGGTATGTATGAGGTACATGCTCAGACTGTGATCAGCTATGTATATAGATATATTTGCCTGTGGCATGGTGTTGAGGCCAGAGGCTATGGAATGTCTTTCCTTGATTGCTCTCAGCCTTAGTTTTTGAGACAGGCTTTCCTACTGAAAGTTGGGCTTGCCTTTTCAGCTAGAGTGCGTGGCAAGTGAACTCCCAGGATCCCCACGATCCTCTCTCCATATCCCTCTACTCAGGTTACAGGGATACACCACTGGGTCTGGCTTTTTACATATATTCTGGAGCTGCAACTCAGGACATTTATCCACTGAGCCATCTCTCCAGTTCTTCGTTAACATGTCTTAGTCACACATAGGTACATATGGCTTCCTCCTGCTATCATTGTGCTGGGGAGCCCAAGACAACCAGAGGTCTGTTGTTGCTTCAATACTACTAAAGTCAAACTCTGCTTAAAGAATGACTCTGCACAGGAAGTTGTGCTTCAGGGCTCAGATCTCCCCACCCCCACCCCCACCCCCTTAAGCTTCTGGTATCTTGGCCTGAAGCCTGTTCCCTTCCCAAAATGTTTGTTAGTACAGTGGCATTTTATGACACTTTATGGAAAATCCAAGGGGTGGGGGGAAGCTGACTATATTCAGCAAGCCCACCCACTTTAACCTTCTCTTACTGGAATTTGAATCCTCTGCATACCTTGTTAGCAGAAAGAAAGAGAGAGAAAAAAAAATCTTCAAGAATCTTTTTTCCATGCAAGCTTACGAGTGGAACGTTCTTTACCTCTTAACTCTGGCCAGGACAAATGCTGCCAGGCTCTGAAAACAGCCTGCTATTTAGAAAGGTCTCAAGGCAGCCTTTGCATAACATTTATGACTGTAGTTATCTTTGCAAGATCTCCAGGAGGGACCTGGGAGGCTCAGGGGGTAGAGGCCACTCCATCCTTGCAGAGTTAACCCTGTAGGCAATGTTGGGGGCCCCAAATTTAACTCCATCTTGCTCTGCGCTCCCTGGAGCTTGTCTCCAGCCTTCAAATCCCACATAGGGAGCTGAGAGGGTATAGAGGAGCCTGCTGTAGAAGTGGCCATGTCTCCGATTCAGTCAAGGAGAGCCTCACTGTGTTCTGATAAGAGTGGCAAGTCAGAGGCAGTGGGGCCCAGACAAGGCCCCTTAGAGAAATCATGCTGTTCTTAGATTCTAAGAACTTAGAACCAGAGCCCATGTTACACACAAGTTTGAGATTATCTCTGACAATTATCTAAAATTAACTGCATTTTTCAAATGAAAAACATTTAGGTGATGATCAGATAAGTGGAGCGCCTATTTATAATACTTGTTGGGGAAGGGAGGGAGGAGGGGAGAGAGAGAGAGAGATCTTTTTTGTTACAACATAAAGGGAGACCCACCCTCACCCCCATCATTTCTTAGAGGAAATGCAGTTTCTAAGAGGATGTCCAGATTCCTTCTAGATCCAGCCAGAGTAGGGCTATACCTTATGAAACACTGAATTTGGCACAAGTCGAAATGTTTGTTCACAGGACTAAAGTGGGGTCTGGTGGGTCCTAACTCTGAAGTGGATGTTGAAGGTCTGTTAGATCTGAGGAGAGGGCAGTATTCAGCGGACAGAGGGAGCAGGTGAAGTCTATGTGACTAGACAGACTCAGAGAGGAAGCTTGGCATGCAAACCAGCACAGGTGTCAGTGCCTTAAGGAGAGTGACTTAGGAATCTCTTCCCACACTGCTCTTTCTGTAGGTGAGGGAGATACAGCTGGAGAAGATCACTTGGCTAGGAAGAAAGCGGGACTGAGTCCAGAACCACATTTTTTTTTAAAAACAACTCTGACAGATGATCACCTCGCTTTGGTTTTCACTCCTGGTTTGGTTCCGTTTGTCACAGCACAGATCAAAAGTTGTCACAAGTAGCCAGGTGCAGTGGTGCCCATCTTTAGTCTAAGAACTGGGAAGCCAGAGGTAGGCAGATTTTGTGAGTTCTAGGCCAGATAGTGCTGCTACATGGTGAGACCCTCAAAAATAACTAAATAAAACAATATTTGGTTTATTTACTAATAAATATATGTATTTATTAATAAAAGCTAATTTATTAATAAAAAGTAAAAGGAAGGCATGGAAATCTAAGGATGCATGCTGAGAAGGGTGTGCGCAAAGGGCAGACTCCAAGGAGAGTAGTCCAGTGGTTCAAAGAGAAGCCATGTGTCAATTGGCCTGGCAGTATATCGCATACTTATAATTCTAGCACTCTGGAGGCTGAGGCAGGAGGATTATAAGTTTCAAACTAGCTTAGGCTATATGGTGATGACTTCACGTGTGTATACTTCACAGGATATACTCTTCCTGTGTCTGCACATGCCTGGCAAGTACTCAACATTCAATCTTCACACATATAAGGTCATGCTAAAGGTCAAAATGGGTTTAGAAGTGACTATCTCCTTTCTCAGCAACAGTGGAGTCAGAATTCAAACTGAGGACTCAAAGACTACCTACTTCCACGGCAATATATGGTATCTCCCTGCCACAGAGCCACGGTAAATATAAACTATTCCCAGAGGTTTTAGTCCCTGCGAAGGTTGTTTTTGACTTTTTCCTTCCTTGACACAGATCGGCAAAGAACAAATAATGACAAACACCAAAACGGCCCAGTGGGAAATATTTAACTCATGTACTTCCAGACGCTCTTGCATAGCCTACCTTTGTTCTTGGCCAGAAAAATAAAAAATAAGATAGTTTACATGATTGCTGGTAGCTCTAAGCCACATTTCCTGTGCACTTAGCGGGTCTTAATGGAAACCAAACCAAAGCTTTCTCTTTAGGCATCTGTACTCTTAAGTGAAAGACCCACATGGTTAGGAAAACTGAGCCACCACCACCACCACCACACACACACACACACACACACACACACACAATTCCTATATTTTTAAATACATCCAACACAACATGCAGTGGGCACTGCTAATTCAAAGAGGCAGACATAGCTCTTAAAGGTTGAAAGTTCTGGATGGCTCTAAACAGTCTTTCATAAGATCTTCGCCCAAGGCCACATTCACAAAACTATAATCACTCCCCTCCCCAGGCTTTGTTTATCTGGCCATTTTAAAAAAATTAAAACAACTCTTACTTTGGACTGTCTGACAAGATCTGTTTATCCAGCTGTGGCATCTGAAAAGGACACTAGAGGGCTGGTTTGGGGGTCTAATTTTTTTCAGACTAGAAGGAACGTTTCTTAAGCAGTTTTGCTGGGGTTGAGCTGCACACTGAGAGGTTTATTTACCCTACTTTATGGCACACCTGTTTGGATAGGGGCTGTTTTCTGGTATTTAAGCCTACCATTTCTTGCCAATTGCTTTATCTGCAGGGCCCTGTGGTTTTGCAGCAAATGGTTTTTATTAACTCAGAAAGAAACACTAGTTGCTTCATGATCATTCTTAGTGAGACCAAAATAACTTGTTATTGCCTTCTAAGAGGTTATCATTGATCCCAGGACCAGGATACAGGAGGGCAGGGAAAAAGTAACAGAGCCATTCTGGGTTGAATCCTTTAATAAATTAAAACATTTTTTAAAAAGCTTCTTTCTTATTTTGAGCTAGTATGTTTCTGGGCAAGAGTAACACTGCCATTTTGGATTGAAGTGGACCATTTTACCCACTGTGAAAGTTTTAGGGTTCAGAGATGAGAGTCATAGAAGATGGGAAAACAATCTGAATCCATTTTCACACAATTTTATGTAGCATTTAAAATCTGTATCATACAGTATGATGGTTATTCTTGGTTGTCAACTTGACTACATCTGGAATTAACTAAAATCCCTCAAATGGAGGGTGTACCTATGAGGGATTTCTGCTTAATTCGAAGTAGGAAAATCTACTTCCAATCCCCATCTTTAATGTAGGAAGACACATCTTTAATCCAAATCTTTAATCCAGCTCTAATCAGGGCAACACCTTCTGCAGAAAGTGTATATAAGGGCATTAAGCTATGCCTTTCTGCTAGAAGCCTAGATAAGGGCATCAAAGAAGAAACTTTACTCTGCCTGTATGTACTTCCCTTGCTCCATTTCTTCACTGGCATTAGAGCATATTCCTTTATGACTCCAGCTGAGACATCCAGCTTCATTGACTGAGCAACTACTGGATTCTTGGACTTTTCCATTCATAGCCAGCAATTGTGGAGTAACTTGACCACAGCCTACAACACACACACACACACACACACACACACACACACACACACAC